>JAULBM010062439.1:0-10264 GCA_032357055.1 Geukensia granosissima | reverse complement strand
TTTGCTAACTTGTTTCCGTCCTGAATATGCATGAAATATTTGCTACTGGACGTTAAACAACAATCAATCAATCAATCTCGGCTTCAGCTGATACTAAAAACATAGATGCAGACCAAAAAACAACAAATTTGAAAAATTTGCACCTTCTTATGACTTGTAGGACATAAATGATGAAAATATGAAAAAGGCTCTGAACACTCACACATGTACACACATGGTATCCCCTTCTCCAGGGTCAGTGTTATCTAATACAAAACTTGAATCAGCGTTTTGTTCTGCTTCTCAGATATCTCAAATAAATCAGTATGAACATTCTGAGCATGGTTTTCAAAGTTTAAAGGAGTTGTATACTTGGAAAAGACTTGGTCATCTTTTTTATATTAAGTCATTAATAGGCTGGGTATTAATATGATTGAAGAGGGCTCTAACAATGGGCAGATAAGTACTTTGTTCCAGACATTTAGACAATAACAAGGTAAGGGCAAGCTGGACACATTGCAAAAAAAGTTGATGCAGATTAGTGTAGTTCATGATATTTATAAACAGTAGCTTAATATTGTTTTTTGAAAAATTACACACTGAAATTTTCACATATCTCTTGAGAGAGTTTATTTACATGCCAACAGTGTTCAGTTCCAGTAAGGTGTGATGCAGTGTTTTATCTTTTTTTAATCTTATCTTGTTCCTGAAAAAGAACTTTTGGTAGAAAATTTGGGCAGACATTTTTACTTTTATTTTGTAGTAGAGTTTCATATTTTATATGTAAGGTTTGTTTTTACATTTTATGTGACCATCTTTTAACCTTTATTAATTAAATTACAACTAAAGCATTTCTATAGCATTACCTGTATAGGTGGAGTTACAGGAATAAACTGCATCCGTCTATCTATTGAACCTTCTCCTTCAGGTAAAACTCTGTTGATCATTTGTCCATCTGCACCGAAACCAACCTACAAAAGAAGATAAAATGTTATCTGCATTTACTTTACGAAATCAACACCTGATTTTGATAAATTTTGTTAAGTGCAGTAAAATAAGGAATGCATTTAACGTTCCATATTAAACCAGTCCGTGAAAGGACCAAACTATCTTTGAATGTAAAAAATTTAATATCAATCTTTACAAGACAAGAAATGACTGTCTTAATCTACAATAAAAAAACTAAATTACACAACTACAAATGAAAACATCAAATCAATGGATAAGTTTTTAAAAATTACATCTGCTGTAAAATAAAGCAAAAACTAAAATAAAGCCCGACTTGGAGAAGCACTAGGTTCGTACCATATTACTATGCTATTCATGTACAAGCAAAAAATACATGCTTTTAGATAATGGTGCACTTACATGTACATACAATAATCTCTTATACTGGCATGGATAGTTCAAAATATCATATTGGTGAAGGTCTAGTTACATTCTTTGTTAATGAATAAAGGTAATAACATAGAAAGTTGTTCATTTTCCTAAGCTACAGAAGGTTATTCAGTTATAAAGAAAGATTTAAAGATTTATAAATATCATCAAGATGTTTAAAAAACATTTTAGAACAAACACACACACTGACATACATGTGATATACCACCACTTTTCATTTTTTTTTAAAGAACCTCAATTTTGTACAATTCTTTTACATACATACTTCAAAAAATACACAAAGTGGTCATGCAACTGTTTGCATTAGGTCAAGTTAGTTGTAAGAGAGTCATTACTAAAAGATGAACAGTGTCAAATAGTAATGCAGTCATGATGTAAGGAACAACGATGAGCCAAATATTAAGATAACTTATCGAGAATATTTGTTGCACTCATGGAATACACACAATAAAATTAGGCTTTTGAACCTTTGATATAAATGTATGCAAGATGCTGATGTCTTTCTGACATATATTCCATATTCTTTCTTTTGAATATAGCATTAAAAAAGTGACATCATTAATGACATGAATTACAAGAGGTTTTCCAATACAGTGCTTTATTCATGAAAAAACCATGTATTATAAATTTTTGACAGCCCTTGCTTTACAGCATACCACATCAATTTGGACACTAATTTTAACCTTGCTTTCAATTAAGAGATTTACAATTTTTTATGGTAGTTCTGAAGTTTGACCTAGATCTAATACTTAAAAACTTGATTAAAGCAACTTTCATTTATCTAGTGGTCTTTTGGTTTTTCAAGCCATAAGTGTTCAAATAAATTTTTCCACCTGTGTTTTATGCAATTTAGAAGGTTAGATGAATCCTAGTTAAATCACTTTTTACTACTACATTTCTCTGCTCAGGTTTGCCCAAAGTAACAAGCTAGCTCCCACAAGATGTCACTTTCCGATAATCAATTTGCTTATTTTACAAAGTACAATCCACACAGAAAATGTAAAAATTTGTGAACAGTTAATAATATTTTGTGATTGCTTAAGTTTACTACTGTAATTACTTGCACTTTATTCTCTATACAAAATGGACAAAATTCTGAAGGAAATACTAGTCATTAGGAAGTGTTTCTGTCCAAGTCAATTACATTTTCCAACAAACTTGACATTGATACTGTAATGATTCAAGGTTCCCTAACAGCAAGTTTGTTTCTGTTGAAATGCTAGCAAAGTGTTTGATAAATTAGATAAATGCATTAAATATTGGATATATGAGAAAAGAAAACTGAGGTTAACTATAAATCAAATTCTGTTCACCAAATAAAATTATTCCTTTAAGGTTAACATTAAAAATGTGAATTGAGGTGTTGTAATATATCTGAACAGTGGTACCAGCATATACTTATAGAACAACTACATATTCCAGTACAAAATCCAACTTTTAAAATATTCAGCATCTAAACAATGTGCCTACTGGTTTTTACATTGACAAATGAATAGAAAAGTAACATTCGCTAAAACTTCCATTCAAGACAGACATGCATTTTTCAAAGTTAAGAGTAAAATCATTCACATCTTTAAAATTACAACAATTTATCAATTAAATGATGGAAACAAGCAAGCAGTCATGTCACACCATGCATGATTGATCAAACCTCTGAGGATGTATTGGTAGACTCTGCTACAGAATTTTCTGCGGGTTCTATTCTTTCTGTTGTTTCATTCACCTCACTGAGATCATTAGATTGCTGCACTGCTACATTATCATTTAACCCCGAAATTTTATCTACTTCCTTGTTCTCATTGTCTAGGGTTTGTTTCAAATCACTGCTGTCTTGATGGTCATCATTTTGATCAGTAATTTCCGTCAATTCTGCAAGAGGGGCTTTTCCGGAGCTGGATGAGGTAGTACTATGTTGTTTTGTATCATCGTCATGCTGCAGTATGAAGTTTAATCTACTAACTAAAGTTATCTCTAAAACTTATCAAAATAAAATGTCTATACTTTCCTATGGCACCATGCTTAATGCAAAAAGTAAACATTTCTGTATATATTTGATCTAAAATGATATATACATGTGAGATGTGAGCATTAAACAAATTATGTTACAATTTTAACATAGCGATAATGTTGAAATCATTCCTAACAAAAAACCAATCACACTTGGCAAACAAGCAATCAATACAACCATAGAACATTTAATTATATCTAAGTATAAACCCTCTTTACTTTTAAAGAATTCATGACCTGATACAAATTCCTCTACCCAAGGGTTCTAAACTTTCTAAAATGTGACTTATTAAATGTCAGGATGGAAATTAAAATAAACTCAGAATGGAAAATAAAGTAAACCTCAAGATGGAGACATAAATTTCAAAATATTGCAGTTTGTTCATTTTACAAAAGTATTGGATGGAAACAAACAGAATTTACTGATGTTTCTAATCAGTAAAATCACTGTAATGTCAACAATATGCCAATTAATTCAGTAGCTTGTAGAAAATAACACAACTACAATATTACACAAACTTGAACTGAATTATTTTTTGTTTGAAATTTAAGATAGCATGCTGGGATCAAAATAACACCCATAAATCCTCTGAAAGCTAATAATCCCAAACATAAAAGGGGCTAAAACAACTGAAACAAAGTTGCTGCATGCTTTGGAAGAATGAGCTCAAACCTTTGTTCCTTTCTGTTGTAATTCTTCCATCCCTGGTAATGCCCAACCAAGGCCTTTCCCTTTCTGAAATAATATACCAGCATAAGTTATAACTAAAATATCACTACTGATTCTTCCATCCCCAGTAATGCCAAAATGAGGCCTATCCTTTCTGAAATAATATAAATTTCACTTTTGATTCTTTCACTATGGTAATGCTTAAAAAAGGCTTTCCCCTTTCTTAAATGAGTCCTGTATAAATTTCATGGTCACTATTAATAAAACAAACATTTCAACATGTTTGGCTAAGACCTCTCCTCAGAAAAAACTTTTACAACTGACTTTATAAAACACAACATGTAGTAAATTGAAGCATGTGCAATATGGTAGATTAGACTTGATAATCAAGAAGTTCAATGTTTTGATTACATTAAAAACAAGACTGTTTAAAATGGATTCCTTAATAACTATAATCAATCCTGTGATTGGAAATGTCACATACAAATTAAAATATATCAAAATATGGTGTTTCATGCCATAAACAGGAGAGAAAGGTGCAATGAAATAAAGTATACAATTGGTATGATAAATAGATGAACAAGCTGGATAAAAATGGTTCAATGATTAAATATAAAATGAGTTGAGGAAGAATTGTACACAGTATAAAAGAAAGGGAAAATTAAAACAAAGCAAAATATGACAAATTTGATAGAGATGTGAGATTGATAAACAGTCAGGCATTCTGTTGTTAATTCTACAACAAAACATCATGGACAAAGTCAAACAGAACTGATAGAGATGCAGGTATTTGTTAATGAACGTTCTACAATTTAACGTACATGTATACAAGTATTAAAGTCATGGCAGTACAGCGAATTGTTCTGTTGACTGGCACTCTGTTGTTAATGATGCTAAAGTTCAATCAATAATTGTGACAAATACAATAAATCATACATAATATCAGTTTATCTTTACAAAAATTAGTATCAGACGACCTTGACATGCTTGTAATACAGCACCTGTTTAGGACTGACCTTCACCTCTTCTACTGGTTTCACTTCCTGTAGTGAGGATAAATACATCATTCAGGCACAAATTTAGATTACATTCAATCAAAATTTTTCAAAATTTTGACAAAATTACTGGACAATAAAATTTAACACCTTAGAGTAACTGGTCTAAAATACAATTTATGTCTTGGAGAAAATAAACAAAAATCTCAAAAATGAATTTAAGGTAATTTCTATTTAAAAATTGACCTTCAAACTTTGAATTCTTTTTTTACAATTTTAAGTGTTTTCATCATTTAAGTTCATTATAAATGAGTAGAAGTCAATATTATAAAAACCTCTTGAACGATTTCTTCTTTTACTTCCTCAACTGGCTTTTCCTCTAATTTTGCTTCCTCTTCATCAGAGCAGGGCTCAGCAGAAAAGGCAAAACAGCTTGTACTTTTATGTTTCTTTTTATTTTTAGGTGTTTTCTTTTCTTTTTCCTTTTTATCTTTCTTTGAAGATTTTCTTTTTTTATTTTTCTCTTCTTTTGGTTCTTCCTCCTTTGGGGGTTCTGCCTCAGGTTTTTCTTCATTCAAATCTATCTCCTCCATTTTTTCCTCTTCTTTCTGTTTGGCCATGACTAAGGCTATAGCTGTAGGAACCCGTTCCTCAACAACCTCCTCTTGTACTTCCACATTCTCTTTAACCTCAACACTTCCTTCTACCTTTTCTGTGTCTCCTTTATCATCAGTTTTTTCCTCTATTCCTCCTTCAACAGCTTCAGTTTCTTTTTTGTTTTTCTTACTTTTTTTGTTTTCCTTCTCTTTTCTTTTTCGCTCTTTCTCTGCTTCTTTTTCTTTTTTCTTTCTCTCCTTTTCTGCTTGTTTTTCTTTTTTTATTCTTTCCTTTTCTTCCAGTTTCTCTTTCTTCTTTCTTTCCTTTTCTTCAGCTAATTCTTTCTTCTTTCTTTCCTTCTCTTCTGCTAACTCCTTCTTTTGTCTCTCCTTTTCTTCTTTTTTTAATCTCATGCTCTCTTTTTTACTAATTTTTGTGGCCTCACCTTCAGGATTTTTCTCTGCCTCCTCATTAACAACAGGAGTAACTACTTCCTTTACCTCCTCAGTCTGTTTAACTTTTACACTGGTACTGTCCCCTGAACTTTCGTCAATATATTTCATTTTTTCCACATTTTCCTCCAGTGTATTTTCAGATTTTATAATTTTCACCTCTACAATGCTGTCCTCAGCCTTCTCATCAGATTTAACATTTTCCTTTGGAGTTTTGTTTGATTCAAGATTTTCTTGTTTATTTTTCTCACTTTTCTCTGTTTCATTCGTATTCTTTATTGGAACTACAGCTATTTCTGTTTGTTCTAGTCTATTTTGCAGATCAGCAGCTTCTATTTCTTTGGCATATTTTTTGAATTCTTCAGGTTTTAGCTCTCTCCTTGTATGAGTGATAACCTCTTTTTGAATTGTTTCCGTACGTCTCTCTGACCGAACAGACATTATCTGAGAACCATCAGGTGAGACAGACTTCTGTTCTGACAGAACAATATCAAAATCTCTTTTTTCATCAACTTTTCGATCATGAATTTCATTTTGACCAGATACAAATTTGACTTCTACTTCTGTAGATTCTAGTTTATCATGATCATCATTTCTAATTTCTTGTGGTAAAACTTGTTTTTCATTGCCTTTAACAGTTGACTCAATTTTATTTTCAATTTGTTTGTTACAAACATTTATAGATGCATCAGATACATTTTCTATCTTATTTCCAGTATCAGATTGTATCTCCTCTACATTTGACCTTTCAGGTGTGTTTTCCTTTTCAACAGCATTGGTTTCTGTTTTACTCTCATCATTCGGTTCCTCCTGAATGGTTTCTACTTTGATTTTGTGATGTAAATCATCCAATGGAGATTCCACATGATATGAGCCACAAATATTTTCATCATCACTGCTATCACTACTTAAACTTCCTGTTTCTGATCCAACATGGTTACATGAAACTTCTGGCTCTTGAACTTTATTTTGTGAATTTTGATCTTCATCAACACAAAAGACATCATCTTCAATATTCTCGTCTGGTATAATTGTATCCTCTTTTGTTTCCTTCTTACTTTCATTTACTGTTACAGCATCAGTTAAAACCTGAACTTCAGTAACTTTTTCTATTATAGTGTTAGACTCAGGCTTAGTTGCAGGAATGTCATCTGTTGTCTCTTTGTTTATTTCCATCTCTATATTTTCACTTTCAATAGGTATCAACTCAGATTTAACATTTTCCACTTCTGTTTCACTAATTTCTTGTGTGACAACAGTTTCAAGGATTTCCCTTTTAACTACACCTATAATATTGTGCCCTGCTACAGCACTTGGTTCTGTGTCTACTTCCTCAATAACTTGCTCTGTTTCAGTAGTAGTGACAGAGGGTACAATTAGAGGATTTACTTCCACAGAGACTTTGTCATTTTCAATAGGAACCAATTTTACCTCCTCATCTGAAACATTTTCCTGTGTAGTATTCTCATTTTGTATAATCTCAGTTTTAACTTCAATAACCTCTTCGATAGTTATTTCTTTTACAGCTTGTTCATTCTTTGCTTCTGAATTATTTTCAGTTGTTATAACAATTGGTTCAACTTTTAATTCATTTTTCTCCTCAATTTTTGTAACCACTTCTACTGCCTCCTCCTTCTGTTGAAAATATAAAATAAATTGAAATTTATCACACCATATGTCAAGTTGAAGGCATAAAGTTCATGCTTTATGATGCTCACCATGCAGAAGAAAACTTTCAAGAAAATTCTTGGATTATTTCTTTGATAAAGAAATAGTTGTCCACATGCCTTTGATTTTGTCACGAACTCCATGCTTAGGTATATATACATCATGCTGCTTGGAAGCCAGCAGGTTCTTGTTGGAATTTCCATGCAAATTTTACCTTTGTACTGTGCCATCTCCTGGTAACTGCTGCTCCAAGCCTGACATGCTCAACAAATTAGTTGTGAATTTCTTCAAACTAAATCTATGATAAAAACATACAATATAACAATTTTACTTCCTTGTTTACATTCCCAAATATTACAGGAAATAATCTAACTCTTGTGTCATACACTTATGTATGTATATCATACTTGCTTAAAAGTAAACAATGTAATATATACATGCAATTAATAAAATACTAAGTTACCATGCCAATGTGTAACTATGTTTCAAAATTCTTAAAAATCATCAATTACAACTCTAAAAATAAAGTGATTCACCTTTGTACCCTTGATTTTCACATATAAAAAGCTAAAAGCTGGCATAAAAATTTTCAAGGATAAACACAAATTGAAAACCTGTCCATTTTAAAAGGAAAGCAACAATGCACTTCTAATCTACAATGCATATTGATAAAAATAATGGCAAAATTAAAGATATTACAATTAATATGTACTACAAATGGGAACGGCATTTCTGTTAGATATATTTTTTATGTTTAAATATGTATAGCATACACAATACATGTACAACTATGCATAAATGTATGAAAAAATATATTTATTGGTAAGCATACACAATATGCATAAGCAAGCAGGAGTGAAATTTTAACCTGATTTGATGAATCAGGGCTTCTAGGGCTGATTGGTGGAGAATCTATGTCAGTTTCTTTCCCTTTTCCTTTCTTTGCATCTTTGTCTTTTGGAGACCTTAGCTTTCCAAAGAATCCAGATTTTTTATCTTTAGATTTATCAGATTCTTTTCTCTTTGACTTATCTCCCTTCTTTTTATCATCATCAGGCTGGTCAGACTTCCTGTGATCATCATCTCCAAGTTTATCTCCATTTCTGTTGTAATTACCATCTATGTCAGTCTCTTTTGAGCCAGTACCTTTGTGCTTATCATGTTTATTTTCAGACCTAATTGGTGCCACAACATAGCCGACACCAGGTCCTGTGGCCCGGTTATTGTTTGTTTCATCTACAACCACCTCAGCCCTTGGTTGTTTTTCTAAATCCTGTTTTGAAAATGTTTTAAATATTACAGTAAAATGAATGGATAGAAAAAATGTCAAAACAAAAATAGTATTTTAAAATTTATACAGATTACTTGATATGAAATGATTTGCAAAATAGACAAAACATTACTGGAATTAAAAAAAAATTATGGATTTAGAAAAAAATTATGAGTACACTTTAACTAAGTGTGAAATGGATAAAAATGAAGATATAACCTTTCTATAGTCAGCTCCATCACCATCAGGTGCTGGTCCAGTTATCTGCCCCTGATGTGAAAGTTATGTAAATATGTTAATATCACACTAACAAAACAACTGATTACATGTTTTAGAAGGTATTAGAAAACAATACATGCTTATCACAACCAATCAATAACCACAAACACATATTCTTAAATACATGTACACATTTAAATAATAATTTATCTTTTTTTATACAAAATACATTTTGTAAAATAACTAGTTTATGCTCCACAAATTATAATAGACTTAACAAACCATAAATTAATTAGATCCATTTAACATATTGTTAAAAATTGTCAGATGAAATTAATTTGGAATAAAAATAAATAAAACTAGTAATTGTATGTTGATCACTTACCGAGTCCAGACCTGCAGAACCTGGTTCATGTTCACCATTAAGACCTGCTGTGGCTGCCTCATCTCCCTGAAAATATTTATAATGTTTAAATTTTTATTTTATATTTACAACTGAGGTGCTTCGCAAGCGCAGCATGATACGACCGCAGCACACTGAAATGTGAAAGGGAACAAAAGAACCTTTGGGTAAGTGTGGACAGAGTATTTTGTTGGACACAATAATGTGCTGGACACAGTAATGTGTTGAACACAATATAGAGCTGGACACAGTAAAATGCTGGACACAGTGATATGACTGTACAAAAGATCATTTTGACTCATATTATCCTCAAGACTGGTGTCACTTTGTTAAGTTTTTCATTTGGAAAACTTAGTATTGAGTCTTCCTTGGAAGATGGGTGTTGCCTGCTTGCTCTTTGGCAGTGAGGCAAAGAAAAAATGGAGATATTGAAAATAGGAGGAATAATACATCAGTTATTGATAAAGCACATTTTAAAGTTTGGGTAATTGTTCCTGTTAGGAGTACACATTTAGAAATGGTAGCCCCTCCTTTTCCATGCATTTTTCCAAGTAAAAATTGCTGTAAAAATTGAAATACTGATTTCCTGGGAAAATAAAATAGGAG
>JAULBM010062418.1:0-10265 GCA_032357055.1 Geukensia granosissima | reverse complement strand
TAACCCATAATCAAACCCTAACTATACGCAATATCCTAATCCTTAAGCACTGGGTCCCCTAAAGTAAATGAAGGCCGTTATCTTAAATCTTGTCCCAAATATATAGCTTATAGATTTTCATAATATTGACTGAAAGTTGTTTTTTTAATTCATGGATTTTATTAGGATTGAAATATGTTATACATGTATTGCACAATAAATATTATTAAACAGTCAGGATTACTACCACAAATGGAATGAGGTCATGAAAATTCAAATGTGCCCTAAAACTCTTCATATTTATCTGGGTAAAAATCTGAGCATGGAAATTAAAGATATTGCAAATTTGAATATAATCCCAAAGTCTCATCAATTTCTTTAACAATAGAATTCAACAATTTTGCAAAATATGTGAAATTCTTTTGAAACATTGTTAAATAAACCTAATTGATGCTAAGAATATGTCTAAAAATTAAAATTGGAACTTTCTAAATTTTTTGGTAGTGTTGTTGACTGTTAAAAGGCTAAAAAAATTAAAGGGGAAAAAACTTGTCCATGTCTGGTTGTCAAGCAGTATAAATGATGTTACAGTGAAAAAAACTTCAAAGTTACAATTGTCTCACTATATAATCCGACGTCATTTCCCACCATAACTGACACAAAATGGAAAAGGTGCAGAAAACGACTGATTTTTTGCTATCAAGAGAAAAATCAAGCACATGGACCCTGACTTTTTTAAATCTGCAATTCTTTTTGCATATCATTAGGCATAACATACTTTGATTCCAGTGAAATTACATGTTGGAATTTTTCACAAATGATTTAAAATTTCAATTTTTGTCTCATTATACTAGAAAAATGAGAAAAAAATTATTAGGAATATTAGAAAATATTTAATTCACAAGATTTCAATTTTGAAATTTTTAAAGCTAACACAAAACTGAGCAAAAAACCACCTGTCAACGCCACAAAAGATTTCCATTTTGGTTTTTAAAATATTAAGACTGGAAATACAGATATTTCAATTCTTAGCCCACACCTATCTATATGGACAATTGGTGTAAAATTAATAAACAGGGAAAACATCTATGTAAAAGAGAAAAGTTTGGCTTAAAATGTAGAAATATGGTATATGGAAGGAATTTTCTGTCTAACATCAGTATCATCTCTAGAATTAATGTTAGTTCCTCTATCAGTAAAGATCACTGGTGCAGGTATTTTACTTTATCATGTTTATTTTCTACAAGAAAAAGAGTACCTTTATACATACATATAGATTAAAATAGATGTTATTACTTTTATACAAAAAATTCAAAATAATTTACATATCTTAAACATGAAATAAAAAAATATGTTGAAATAATAAAACTCTGTTTTTTTTTGTTTAGCTAAACAAGTCACGGAGTGTGAAGTTCAAGGCCACAGTTTACAATATAGGTGAAGGTCAACCAGAAATAAACCAGATCTGGGACAATCCGCACATAGAACATGATGAATTTCTACTTTCTAAAACTGATTAATAAAGATTCTAAATTCTAGATTTTTAACTTTATATTTGATTGAGACTGTTACAAAAATTCAGATAAACAGGCAATCTTAGTATCTCCAACATCTGATGAATAACTAATTCTTGTCTAATATTTTCTGTCAAGTCTGTACCTGATGTTGAATTATTTAATGTCCAATACAATTGGTTTTACTGTTGTCACACTACTATGTCAGGTTAGGGGAGAGTTGAGTGCTCTTAAACCTATTTTACCCTTTCACACACTGATCATCACAAGCCATGAACCTGTCATTCATTGGATGTCACTGTCATTGAGTTTTACTGTACGACCACCAAAAATTGCGGTCATATTATGGTATGACCCGGTAGTCAGTGGCAGTAGCTGTTGTATTTGCATCTGTAGACAGATTGGTTTCTGCACCAATTTTGATTGAATAACAAGTAACATTATCCAGAAGAATGTAAAAGAATTTTGGTCTGGCAAAACCTTGTTGGCTGTCAGACCCAATGTCTGTCCAGAACAAAAAGAGGTGCTTTGCAAGAATAGCATGATACAACCCCAGCAGGTTGACATGTGAAAGATGACCAAATGAACCTTTGGGTAAGTGTGGACACATGCATTTGCTGGACCCAATAATGTGCTGGACGCAGGAAAATGACTGGATATGTTAAATTTTGGACGTTGAAAAAATCTATCTCAAAATGGCATGTTTCCATGGATAAAATATCCCGCTTAGTGTTATAGCTAGAATATTATTCCAGTATATTCTTAAAATTTCATCTTATAAAAATATAAAAATAGGAGATGTGGCATGATTGTCCATGAGACAGCCACCCACCAAGTGACAGTAGAATTATATCTGTCATAAAACCCCCAAAATAAAAATTTTATCATGTTTTGTTACGTTAGACCCGTGGTTGATTGCACCTACCAAATGAAGCAAATTTACTAAGTCGAAAAAATTAACATTGCACCTGATGGGGAAATTTTTTCTTTCAAGTAAAAATGAATTTTTAACTACTGCTTCAGCTGCGGCAAAAAATTTAGAATTTCAATGACATATAATTTGATATATTTCATTGTAAAACTTTTGATATAGATTAACTTCTGTTGTGGCAAATTTCGCTTTGTGTACTAAAATCGAATCAAGAGTGAACCAACACGGCTGGTCTAAATGTAGGTTCTGATCCTAGGAAGTGGATACCTGGAGGTATGCAGGTTTGTTAATATTTGAATAAAAAAAAATAGCCTTCATAACAAAAACACTCCATAGGATGCCAATAATCTTTTATTTCGTGTCGACTACTTTCGGCAGAAACCTGCTGTCATCAAAACAATTTTAACAAAGAATTTCAGAGCTTAAGTAGTCTTGTAGGTTCATGCAAATATGACGTTATAACTGCTCCGATCCTAACAGCCCATTGCAATTATGAGCCAAATGCCAGATGAGTTTTGTGAGGCAAACAAAACAACGCCCACGCCTACCATCCAACAAACGGAAAAGAACAGAATTCTCAACAACCGAACCTACAACCAATAAAATCCAAGAAAATAATGCAGCTCTATTTAGAACCTACAGGAAACTTAACAGGAAATTAATAAGATGTGAAGATGTCACCAAATGTTCTGAAAATGATGTGATACCTAAGACCAAGAGATTGAACCTACAACCATTTATAGACCTTTGTTTAAGACACCTTTATTTGACAGATGTAACACTCCTAATATTAGCGACGAACAATCCTCAATTTGTTCCCGACGTGATTGGGAGCAGTACCCTCTAAGAGGGGAAGCTGGTCGGGGTTGTACGGAACCTTGTGCAGTAGCGTCCATTTGGATAATATTGAACTGAAATGACATTGACAAACTGGCCAAAAACTAATTTGACTTATTAATTATAAAATTGACCACCTGATTCCAAATAATTTTTTTTAAAATTTCATTAATTCATTAATTGTTAATTTTATAATTCTAACATACATTCTTTTTCCATTCATGAATTTTCTTTGTTGCATTGTTGCTTATCGTCATAACGTTGTATTTGCATGAACCTTCAAGACTAATTAAGCTCTGTAAGGATGTGTCTAAAAGTCGGTCTCGGTTCACTGTCTAAAACTCAGTCTTTCGGTCTCGGTTCCAATAGAAAACAGCAGAAAAATAAAACTTAAATGACGTTATTGTAACTTGTGACCTAACTTTACCCTTATTTGAATTATTAAAGGTAATCAATTAAAAAAAAAAGGTTAACGAAATAATAGCCTTTCAAAAAGACAGGCGAAAAATTCATTACCATTTCCCGGTCTCGGTATCGACTTTTTTCCAATAATCGTTGATTATATCAGAGACACACAAAAATGAATAAATACCTCTGATTATACGAATGTCGGTTGGTAAAAATATTTTTATAACCTTTGCAGATTCATTTGACATGTAATTAACTGGAAATAATTGGTACCAGTAAAATAAGTGTGTTTGTATTTTTTAATTGGTTTCCTTTTTAAATAAAATCAATTTATATTTCTTTGCAACAATTCAAGTTATCTGAATCTGTTTCCTATTCCGGATATGCCAGATATAAGAAAAAAATGTGATTCAAACATTTTATTCTTCCTATAAGAAGGATTACCTTCGTTAAGTTTACTATGATACAACTTTCCATCTGCTGACAATTATACAGCCATTTACAGCTTTAATTCCTGCTGATTTATTGACTACTGCATGTAAATTATAAGCATGTCATCAATTCACTCAAGGAATATTAAGAAGTGACTGATATATGTAGCCACAAAATTAGATCTTTGGTACTTGAATTTTTTATTTTGCCATGGAAACATCCCGCGATAACCTTTTAAACTTGTATGCAATTCGACTTAAACCATTTTCATCAATTGTTGCTATTTTAGACATATTTAAGTTTTTTTTCGTATCTGTTGAAAGCCGTTATCATAGTGATGTATTGTAAGAAAGAATATTTTTATGACAAGCCAGGTCTTTTCTCGATTGTGCACTTCATAACTTTCTCAAAATTTAATCTTATCAAACCGCTAGCTTCAATTCTATTCTAAGTCGCAAGTTTTCAAGACATTTTATATCTTGATTTGAGGTTATGAATTCAAGTTAAACATGGATCCTTTGAAGGAATCATCATAATTTTAATAAAATCTGGGATTAAAAAGGCACCTTTTAATCCCAAATAAAATGCAATGTAAAAAAGTTCCGGTAACTTTTGTATATTTCGGATTTTTTAAAGTTTTGTTCCACTCATATTGAAAATAAGAAAATTTGTTTCCTTCACGAACCTTCTCAATAAATTTTTTAAAAATAACCGGCAAAAACTATATCGTTGTACTCATACTGAAATATGAATTGGTCCTCAATGGTGAAAATATGTGCACAACGCAAAATTGAGCACCTTCACTGGGATAAATTGACTTCTGAATATGTGTTATATAAACCCATATGTCGAGTAATCAGTATATATTATGTCACAAGAACAGAAAACCCTCAGAAATCAGACAGTTTCATTTCAAATTTCACATAACAATAAAACAGGAGTTTTACACAAAAATATTGGCACGAATTTAATTATCTCTGATAAATTAACATATTACATGTATTACATGTACTAGTGGTAAAAAATATTACATATTACTTATAATAACACTTGTATCAATGTTCATCAGTTGATAAAACAAATAAACCAGAATAAAACTAACCGCAGGGTGTGATATATGTAAACCGGAACAGGGAAATAGCAAAGGATTTTACGTCGGTCTTTTCGGTTTTGCAAATTTGGCATATCATTTTTTCTTCTAGTACAATGTATTAATTTTGTAAGAAGATTTACCTTTTGTACTTATATGAAGAGAAAAAATAGTCAAAAGTAAATGATTTATATGTCTTTGGAGTCCATAGTGCAATATATCTTATTGGAACCGAGACCGAACGACCGAGTTTTAGACAGCGAACCGAGACCGAAAACCGGAACCGAGACCGACTTTTAGACCCACCCGCTCTGTAATTCTTTGTTAAAATTGTCCTGATGACGGCAGGTTTTTGCCGAAAGTAGTCGACACGAAATAAAAGATTATAGGCATCCTATGGAGTGTTGATGTTATGAAGGCTATTTTGTGTACTGAAGTAACAAAAGTCAAAGTCCAAAAATATTAAAAGGATCGGTAAACTAGAACTAATTTCAGTTGTGCAGAAACCAACCTGTCTACAGGCGACGACAGCGCTATACCATAATACGAAAAAAAGGTTACTCTGAAAATCTACCTCATAATGCTCCGAGCGTCGTCACTAACTCTTTTCTGATTTAATCAGTCAGGTAAGAAAGATATCTTCCATTTAGATTCTGAAAAGCTCAATGAAGTCTTGATTAAAACCGACAAAGAGGTTATGCCACTTTTCCATGCATTTGGTTTACTCGTATTACCAAATTCTTATTTTATTATATTTTAGGTATAAAGCTTAGAAAAAATTGTCTCGTATCTACATATAGATAAGCAAAAATATTGTGGAAAGTCATGGAACTGAAAAAAATGTGCCCGCAAACCTACTGTAAGAAGCTATTTAGATATTTACCGTCATTCTCATTTTTCTAAAATGTTTGACATAGGACATTAATAACCAAAATGGTAAAGTGTCTAATTAATGAAGAAAATACTGGACAACAACCATTGAAACTGGATGGGTATGTCCTTCAGGTCAGTTTTTAAAATTAAATAGCGAAAATTTGGCAAATTGTTTGAAAACAGGCTTTAAAGCAAAGTTCATTAAGAAATCATTTCTTTTAGGTTTTGTTAGGCAGAATTCTTGAAAATAAAAAAAAATATCTGCAATATTGACTAACTATTCACAAATTTTCGTGTTTTTTTGCATTACTCTTTGCAAAGTGCTGACTGGGACCTGTAGAAGTTTAAAGTCTACTGTCTTTGGCTGGTGGTTGTCTCATGGACAATCATGCCACATTTCCTATTTTTATATTCAATGTTTTCACCGGACGTTCTTGGCTGAGCAGCTTTTTCAGCATAAATCCTCTATCAACAAAATCAACCAAAGAAATAAAAAATGGACATTTTCAACTCAAGATTTCTGTCCTCTTGTAACAGCATAAAAACATTTGACTTTTTATCATTTTATAAACATACCAAACATAATTATCAAATCAGAACTAAAATATCAAATTCAGTTGCTTTCTCAAAAAGAAAGGAAAAAGACGATACGAATACATCGTTGTCAGTTGAACCAAACAATACTTTGTTCATCGTAACACAAAATGTTAAAGTACTGAGAACAAACTAAATTATAAAAATGTTAGTTTTTCTAACTCACAACATTTTTGTTCAGTTCGGTGGACAAGTTTTATAGCAGGCAATCGGCATTCAAATGGGAACAAATTATGCTCCTTTTCTTGAATATCTATTTCTTAACTGATTTAGGGCAGACTGTCTTTTAAGAGCTTTTGCACAAATAGAAAGTTAGTTCAAACCTATTATTTCAGCTTCCGTCCTAAAAATTATGCTTTTCTTCAACTAATCTGGCCAGAGCTAAGTCGTTGTCTGGCCAGAGCTAAGTCATTGTCTGGCCAGAGCTAAGTCGTTGACACAGAAAAAAAAACATGTTGCTTCTCAGTTGAAGTCATCACTGCTGAAATATTGCCGTAATCCTGCCCGCCGGTATGTGAAATATTGCCGTAATCCTGCCCTCCGGTATGGAATATCCGTTGCACAGATGACAGATATTTTCTGTAAAGTTGCGGAGTTATCTAATAACAGGGTTCACTTCGACTGGAGTTTGTTAGTTTAGAATGCGGAATATTGGTGTAAAATGTATAGAAATCAAATGTTTCAGTTCTATTGCAAGTAGAGAGGGACAATGATTTGGTGATGTGAAAGGACAAGACGGGGACGAGCCATTAAAAAACTCTCAGCAACCACATGGACCAAGATAGATAAATTTTGGAACAATGATTACACTATAGATGGAAACTATGCCAAAGGTTTCGGATTTCGAAAGTGTCCGAAACAGGCATCTAAGGGTACGTAATTCCTTTGGAATGCAACTTGTGTTATTTGGAATACAGAACTGCAACCTGGATTAGTCATTGAACTTGACTTTGCCAAACGGTTCGCAAATTATGTTGATCCCCAAGGGGCTGGGATACATCTACCTATGTACCTGAAGGTACATTATCCCTTTGTCACGTAAGTACTCTCTGATTATTGAATGTGCGGAACTGCAACATCGCCCAGTTGTAGACCGTTCGAAAGGTTATTGAATTTTGATCATGTTGATAATCCCCCAGAGGCTGTGATATGCATGTAGTCTGAGGGTTTATTTCTTTTATTAGTTCACCTGGCCCAAAGGGCCATGTGAGCTTTTGTCATCACTTTGCGTCAGTCGTCGTCTGTTAACTTTTCACATTTTCATCTTCTTCTCTGAGACTACTGAACAAAACTGAACCAAACTTGGCAGAAATGTTAGGCAGGTGGTCCTTTACCAGATTTGGGAAATTGGTGCCGATCGGAAATTCAACAAGACCGCCAGGGCAAATTATGTGTTCTGATTGGTCCAAATTTCTAACATCTTCTTGTCAGAAACAGCAAAGTGGATTGAATTGTTACTTTGCAGAAATGATTGTTAGATGGTCCTGTACTTAATATGTGAATCATTTGCCGATCGGAAATTCAAAATGGCCGCCATGACGAAACTAAGTTTACCATTGGGCCCTATGGGAATTTCACATTTTCATCTTCTTCTCTGAAACCACCGAACAGATTTCAACACAACTTGGCAGAAATTTTAAGCAGGTGGTCCTTTACCAGTTTTGTGAAATTGGTGCCGATTAGAAATTCAACATGGACGCCAGGGCAAATAATGTGTTCTGATTGGTCCAATTATCAAATATGATCTTGTCAGAAACTACAAAGTGGATTGAATTATTACTCTGCAGAAATGATTGTTAGATGCTCCTGTACTTAACTTGTGAATCGTTTGCCGATCGGAAATTCAAAATGGCCACCATGACGAAACTTATTTTATCATTGGACCCTATGGGAATTTCACATTTTCGTCTTCTTCTCTGGAACCACTGAACAGATTTCAACACAACTTGGCAGAAATGTTAAGCAGGTGGTCCTTTATCAGATTTGCGAAATTGGTGCCGATCCGAAATTCAGCAGGGCCACCAGGGTCAATTATGCGTTCTGATTGTTCCAAATTTCAAACATCTTCTTGTCAGAAACTACAAAGTGGATTGAATTGATACTTTGCAGAAATTATTGTTAGATTGTCCTGTAGTTAACATGTGAATCGTTAGCTGATTGGAAATTCAAAATGGCCGCCATGACGAAACTTAGTTAACAATGGAAATTTTCACATTTTCATCTTATTTTCAGGAACTGCTTTAAAGATTTCAACCAAACTTGGTAGAAAAATAAGGCAGGTGGTACTTTACCCGATTGTGAAATTGGTGTTGATCAGAAATTCAACATGGCTCCCATTGCCAATTGTGTGTTCTGATTGGTCCAAATTTCAAACATCTTCTTGTCAGAAACTACTAAAAGGACATAATTGTGACTTAGAAAAATTATTCTTAGATGGTCCTGTACTTAACTTGTGAATCGTTTGCCGACCGGAAATTCAAAATGGCCGCCATGAGGAAAGTTAGTTTAACATAAGACCCTATGGGAATTTCTTTTTTCATCTTCTTTTCAGAAACCAGAATTGGACTACTTTTATTTTGAAAAACAAGCAGACAATAATTAAGCAATGTGTTAATTCTTTGTTCACATTAACTTTGATTCGGCAACCCTAAGCCAGGTGAGCGATCACAGGCTCCTGGGAGCCTCTGGTTATTATTGTTATGTTAATACAAATTTGTTTCCCAACTCTTAGACTATATCTTGTATGATCAGTTACCTTAAGTCGGGTTTAAGGGTCATTCCTTGGGATGGCCCGATCCCCCGAATTTTTGTGTCGCCTGCTTCGAGCAGGGCGACATATAGGGATAACTCTGTCGTCTTGCTTCCGCGTCACACTTTCTAATCTACTACTACTCTAAAACGACTTCACCGATTTTAACCAAACTTTCACACATTCTTTATTATGAGGTGTAGTGGTGCACCCCCTATTTTATTTTTCCAAAAACAATTTCTAATTCGCTACTCCTTCTTTACCATTCAACAAAAACTAACCAAATTTTAACAGAATCCTTATCAATAGATTTAGTATTGCACCTCCTATTTTATTTTGCCTGAAAATCAATATTTTAAATTTTGCTCCAATTTTGACCTATAAAATGCAGTGAATAAAGAGGGTACCATTTCTAATCTGCTACTACTCCTTAACCACTCAATAGAAATAAAACAAACTTTCATAGATTCTTCATCAATGAATGTAGTAATGCACCTCCTATTTTATTTTCCCGGGAATTCAGTGCAGTAAATTCTTAGTGCAAATTTGACTTGCAGTATGCTGAAAAGGGGGGGTGAACAATTTCTAATTTGCTACTAATTATTAACCATTCAACACAAATGAACCAAATTTTAACAGAATCGTTATCAATAGAGGTAGAATTGCACCTTCTATTTTAATTTTCCAGAAATCAATATTATTGGCTGCACATTGACTTTTAAAATACAGTGAGAAAAACGCGAGTACCATTTCTAATCCGCTACTCCTCCTAGACCACTCTCCAGAAATTAACAATACTTTTACAGAAACTGATTCAATAGATGTAGTATTGCACCTCCTATTTTATTTTCCCAGGAA
>JAULBM010062407.1:0-10266 GCA_032357055.1 Geukensia granosissima | reverse complement strand
AAATTATTGTGTCCACACGTTTATAGGGTCAAAGGCACATATACAGGCGAGACAATTTTGTGTCCACACTTGTTTGATTCTTCTCAGTGAGAGCTTTCAGTCATATGTCAAAGGATTTTCCTTATGTTTTACCTTTTCGAGCTAAAAGGGGTCAAAGTACTGTGGGAAGGGTAATTCAATTTTGTATAATATGGCAAAATTTTATTTTTAATCTGATTTTGATTGTTTTTTTCCAAATGATCCCTTGAAAAATTTAACAATGTGACACCAGATTTGAGGAAAATATGAGTCAAAATGACCTTTTTTCCAGTCATATCACTGTGTCCAGCTCTATATTGTGTCCAACACATTACTGTGTCCAGCACATTATTGTGTCGAACAAAATACTGTGTCCACACTTACTCAAAGGTTCATTTGTTCACCTGTGCTTTTTATTTAAAGCTCAGGTAATAAGACTCAACATTCCAAGTATATACCATTATATATAACATTTGGATCCTAAATAACACATATTTTGGATGGAATTAGAATGCATAGAATAAATAAAGTTTGGAAATAGACTTTAGCCAAGCACATAGACTATAGCCAGACAAGCACATAACATTGGTAAATCGGTGGTGCTTCACAAAGGAAGCATGATATGCCCACAGCCCCTTGACATGAAAAAGTTGTTCAATTTAACACTAAGGTAAGAGTGAACAAAGTAATATGATGGACACAGAAATGGTATCTATTTTAACATTTTGACCCTTTTATCTACAAAACATTCAGAATTGACACGGGAAATGGTATCTTTTTTACCATTTTTACGCTTTTATTTAGAAAACATTAACAACTGACATAGGAAATGGTATCTTCTTTACCATTTTGACCCTTTTATATAGAAAACATTTAGAAATGAAGATATCAGTTGACATAATTCTGACGGCTTTCAACGAGGCTAATCAGTGGAAAAAAACCCTATCAGAATTTAATGAAAAAAATTTCTTACCACCTGCAAAATCACATTTTCAGTCACTTTCATATGAATTGATATACTAATATTGCTTAATGACCAGGGGCAAATATTTCATGAATATTAAAGACGAGAGCATATTGAATGATGATTAATGAATCCTGTCTCATACTAGACCTACATACTAAGTCAGATTTTTAATGTGCTACCTCATGAAACCAATGGTCTGCAAGACTTACCTATTTCTTTCCTCTTTAAGTTTCATTCAAGTGAAAAAAACAGAAAAGAAAACGGGACATTGACCTTTGACCTTCTGACCTTACATCAATAGGAATCTTCTTCCCTAATATTTCTTTCAGCTGTAAAAGTTTCATTCCAATCTAGCACATAACTTTAAAGAAAATTTCTATTATTATTTGAAGTAACAGTAATCAAGTTTTGAAAGAACTTGATGAAATGAGGCTTCAAAATACCCATGTAATTGTACCGAAACAAGGCCTGACTGTATGTAAAAAAAAAACGCCCAAACAAGGTCTGACTGTGTGTAAAACTACTAAAACAAGGTCTGACTGTGTGTAAAAATTCTGAAACAAGGTCTGACTTGTGTAAAACTACCAAAACAAGGTCTGACTGTGTGTAAAAATACTGAGACAAGGTCTGACTGTGTGTAAAAATAGCAAAACAAGGTCTGACTGTGTGTAAAACTACTAAAACAAGGTCTGACTGTGTGTAAAACTACCATAACAAGGTCTGATTTTGTGTAAAACTACCAAAACATGGTCTGACTGTGTGTAAAAATAGCAAAACAAGGTCTGACTGTATGTAAAAATACTGATACAAGGTCTGACTGTGTGTAAAAATAGCAAAACAAGGTCTGATTGTGTGTAAAAATACTGGAACAAGGTCTGACTGTGTAATAAACTACCAAAGCAAGGTCTGACTGTGTGTAAAACTAACAAAACAAGGTCTGATTGTGTGTAAAACTTCCAAAACAATGGCTGAATGTGTGTAAAACTACCAAAACATGGTCTGACTGTGTGTAAAACTACCAAAACAAGGTCTGACTGTGTGTAAAAATAGCAAAACAAGGTCTGACTGTGTGTAAAAATTCTGAAACAAGGTCTGACTGTGTTAAACTACCAAAGCAAGGTCTAACTGTGTGTAAAACTACCCAAAAAAGGTCTCTTTGTAAAAGTTCCAAAGCAAGGTCTGACTGTGTGTAAAACTACCCAAAAAAGGTCTCTTTGTAAAAGTACCAAAGCAAGGTCTGACTGTGTGTAAAACTACCAAAAAAAGGTCTGTTTGTAAAACTACCAAAGCAAGGTCTGTCTGTATAAAACTACCAAAACAAGGTCTGACTGTGTGTAAAACTACCAAAACAAGGTCTGACTGTGTGTAAAAATACTGAAACAAGGTCTGACTGTGTATTAAACTACCAAAACAAGGTTTGACTGTGTAAAACTACCAAAGCAAGGTCTGACTGTGTGTAAAACTACCAAAACAAGGTCTAACTGTGTGTAAAACTACCAAAAAAAAGGAAAATAAAAATTTAAAACTCATTTCATAATTTTTTATAAAATGCAATGCAAACAAGTTTCAGTAAATGTTTCAAATTTTTTATTCATGCTCTTAAGTTGTTTCCCCCTTAGAGATTTGGAATTTTTTTTTTGTTTTTCATTGTAACTTTTTTACTCACAGGATATGTGAATTTAAGAGAGTGTTAAATATTTTGATAATTTTTTTTTCTAGTGGCATATAGCTTTGAACAATTTCTACAAAAATAAGCGTGGTGGTACCAAAATTCCAACTTATTTGTATTGGTGTAAGACAGTTTAATCTATGTCTAAATTTCCTTTTCTGATTTTGTCATTCCTTAAAGAAATAATAGTGAAAACATAAGAGACTTAGTTCAGTGAAATGTACTTCAATAACAAAATAATCCTGGAACAAGCTTTTGAGAAAAAAACCTTTATATTGCAAAATAAAATACAAGAGACATGAGAGATGCATGAATTAAAGCAGTTAAACACTGATTACAACATCAGGATTTAGAAGTTATTTATGAGAAAAGATGAAAAGGGAAATGTGTTTTGACTAGTACAAGAGTCCATGTTAAATCAAAAACAAACATGTATAACCTGTTTGATCTGTAAATCACAATGTTCTGACTATATTACAATTATTGACAGACTGATAAATTAATGCTTAATCAATTAATGCTTAGGGATATATATTAAAACAAGCAATAACTTTGGTTAACTATCAAATCGGACAGGTCCTTTGGTCTGTACTGATTGAAGGCAAGCTTTGACTAGTTTCATTACTTTTATAGTATCTTCTTTCTTCACTCGCATATCACAATTTCCTGTAATAAAAACCATATTTATAATTTACACATACAATTGAAAAATTAAACCTATTTAATTTAATTCCATTATTAACAAATTTTTGAGGTTTGAAAAAGCTGCAGTTTGAATGAGGTCTTAATCAAACAAGAGAGTTTCTTATGATGGCCATGTCTTTTGTTAGCTATAGGCTCCCGAATGGCTCACCTCAAATAACACTATCTTGACTTAGTTGTTTGTATGTATTGGTTACTGGGATGGGGCACCAAAGTAAGTAAACTAGGTTAGCATCTCATAAATTTATATTTTGTCTGATTTTAATTCATTCAGCTTTCTCGAGAATAAGTTTAATATGTGAATGGATCCTGGATGCAAAGTGATGACGATAAATAATGGTGAACTAACAAGGAAAAACAATATAGAACAAAGTTAGTAAACTTTTTGTTGACAAAATTGTACATTCATAAGGGTTAATTTTTTAATTCATAAGAGTTCACTTTTTAATTCAAAAGAGTTCACTTTTTATTCATAAGAGTTTACTTTTAATTTAATTTAAAATTACTTTTTTAAACAGATGACAAGTGCTTTCAAAATCTGAAAAAAACATCCACAAGAAATGAGGGAACTATTTAGGCAACAAGAAAATGCTAAAAGTATCTCTTCAAAAAATTTTCCCTACACTTATTTTACCTTAATTAACTGTATCCAAGGTTTAAGATAGAAATTTCCATTCAATTTAAATATTAGGATGAAATGAGGAATTTTAAATGTAAAAACACAAACATTTGGTTGGAGTTATTTGCTGTCAAATTTTGGATGACTCATTCTCCTTTTCCTTTTGTACATTTTGATGATCAAATGAGACAACTTTGCACAAATTATGAAATACCTTGCAATATATCAAGAAAGTGTTCCAGTTCATTGGCGTAAGCTTGTGGATATCTTGTTGTGAAATGAGGATCTATTGTACTTGATAAAGTTGAACTTCCTGTGTGCATCGTCACCTGACTAGTGTTCTGATTTCCAACACTGATCATACCTTTGTCAAACAAAGCCTGTAATAAATGTATCAGTATTCTGTCTTGTAAGAAAGACACATTAATAATTTCACACAAACCAATTTAATAAACAATAATGTCTAATTTAAGGTTTAACATGTTTTAAAACCTATAAGCATAACTCAACAACTGATTGAATTTGGATGAAAATTTATTAACCTTTACTGTCTTTTAAATATAATTTGAATTAGTATGATAATTTCTCTCCAAATGCTTCATAGGGGAGATGTTCAACATTTTGGAACTCATAAGAGTGACACCTCAAAACCTGCTATGTGGATTTAATAAAACTTCATGAGAAGTTAAATATAATGCATATGTGGATGTGTAAGCCAAAAAAATGGTGTCTTTCTTGTTATATATTTCTAAGGTAAAACCAAGAGGACAATATTTCATGGTCATCAATGTCTTTTATTCCATCCTAAGACTTTATCTTAGGGAACAATAGTATTAGTAGACAATGTTTCATGGGGGACTCAATTTTATGTAACAGATGAAAAGAAAGATTTTAGATGTCAGATTTAATAAAGTGGATATAATTCAACTTATTAGTTTGTATGGAGTGGAGTTTTCCATTTTGTGAGCATTGTTCATGTTTTTCTTACTGTTTGTGTTATTTAGACAGAACAAGTCTCTTATTTGTCTAATTTTGTTATCAATTTTTTGGCAATTGGATAGTTGTAATGTTTAGAAAGTCATTACAACTGTGATCAAGGTCATGTATTATCTATATTATGTCAATATTTTTTTAGGCAGGGTCACAATAGGATATAGACTCACTACAAGTTTCACCTACCTCTAGTCTCTGATCATATCCATAACCTGATACTCGTCCATTCTCCAGACAAGCTATAACACCATTCTCAAATTTAATAGTCACCACTACTTGATCCATGTCATTACATTTACCTATCTCTGGATCAAATGCTGTCCCTTGTACATAGACTGTCTGTGGTCTTGACCCTGACAACCAAAGGGATATGTCAAGGTCGTGTATAGTAGAATCATTCAAGATTCCACCTGAAAATGTAAATAATAATTGAGTTATTTTCCCCTGTATAACTTTATTATTTACAGATTTCCTAATTTTTGCTTTTTGCCATCTGTCATATTTTTTTTTAAGTTAAAATAGACATCAAATTGCAGCAATATATTCTCAATGTAATGTGTAAAACGACAAAAATCACTAAAATATTCTTCATTCTTCAATCTATATTCATAATTTGAAATTTATTTTCAATCAGAATATAAATATTTCAATGAAATTGTAATTTAAAAAAATCATATTTTTGTTCAAACCAGAAAGAAAAGTAGTGTTTCTCTTAATCCAAAACATTATAAATAAAATTGATCACAACATTAAGAAATATGATTTCTGCATGTGGTCATGTAAAGCAGGTACAAGTGCTTATGTCAACAAATAATGCTGTCTCTCTCCTGATACAAATTTTTATTCAGATTTTGGTTATCATCTAACTCTCCATACAAATTACAAGATGAAGAATATCAATACATGTGCTATGTGCTTGTTTTCAGGATATTCTATTATTTACATTATCTACCAGTTGTTTCCTATTATCTTGAACTAAATATAGGTATTTAAAATACACCTTTGGTCAGCAGAGATATTGCAATTCTCACCCGATGTTTTAATATAAGATATTGGTGGGGCCTCTAGATCTCGGCTTGTTGTTTTGATTAGACGTAGATTTCCTAGTTTTTTCTCCTGAATTTGAGTATATACTTGATAAAAATCAGGATCAAATCGTCTGAAAATCAAAAAATTTATTTAACATACATTGACTTTTCTGTCAAACTGATTAACTGAACCTGCTTTTGAATGTCTTCACAAAGACATTTATTTGCATAATTATACAGGTACATTGTATTATATGTATGTTAGTTGGTACATATTTAGTGACAACAAAAATGACTTAAAAAAAAAAAATATCTTTAAAATTTTTTTTAAGAACCTGGGGAAAAGGAGAGGCTACATCAAAATTGTTTTTTCAATTGAATTTTCATTGCACTTTTTATCCCTATTTAAAACAGAGAGAACACATGTCTTACATGAAAATTGACAGAAGTATGGATGTATGTTCATACCAATAGAGAAATGTAAAACTTAAATGTCCCTGTTATCTAAAGGTGGGGCATAAAAATAAGGAACTAAATGGTAAAGAGAGGTGTATTTAAAAAGAATTTTGAAGTGCATGTAATATTTTCAGTGGCATTAGGACAAAATAACAAACTTGTGGTTGCCTTTATAGATCTATTTTATTTGTTTGAATACTTGTTCTTATAAAATGTAATTAATTTATTTCATTTACTTGAATATTTTTCTTATAAATGAACTATAAATGCATATTTAACCAATAAAAATACTTCAAAATATTTTCTGTGTTTCACCTTGAATAAATCTTATAATATACAGTTATTGCATGAATATTGTCCAGAGTTTAATATTATATTGCATGAGCTTGTGAGTGCAATTAATATTCTACTTGGGATAATATTTATCAATATTCATCCAATAACCCTTTCTAATAAACTCTTAAAATACTAAAAACATCAATTTTCAACATCAATGATATTGCTTTTTCAGAGCAATATTGCAATGAGTGCAATATCGTGGAATATTGCATCCTGACATTTGGTTATGTTCTATGTGGAATATAACATTAATATACAGTAAGAATCTTTATATAATTATGCTGGCTTCAACAGACCCTTTCACTATATTTGAATTTTGTGTGGAACAAGAGTTGATGACACAGCAGTTCTGACTTTATAATTCAATTGTTCTGTTATACGGTTTTTTACAAAAGTGTATCCTTTTACACCCAAAATAACAGGCAATCTGTTACAGTAAAAGAGTCTTTTATAAATGTAAAATGATTCATGATGGCTGAGGTATCATAGCTATCAGAGCTGATATTTTTTTATTTTTACTCCTTCATCTACAAGTTCAATACTTTTCATGTTTACCTGTAAGAAAATATGGTGTTATGGTTCTTTTGATGCACATTTTTTATTGAACCGGTCACTGAATGCTTACAAGGAGCTGTGAATTGTATTAAAACATTACAAACCTGTGAAGAGCATTAAACAATGGTTTATTTTTGGAAGCTGCTAGGTTGTAGCAATCCTCTGTTGTTTTAATATCATCTGTGATCGGCTTTTCACAAAATACTGCTTTGTCTATGAATACAGTAAAATTAAATTAGAGAAGAATATAACCTATCAACTTGGAATCTGGCTTCCATTTTATAAAACATTTCAAACTGTGATTTTCCTCAAATCCTGGAGTTTTCACCAATATTGAAATTGCTGTCCTTTGATTTGTTGTTTTTGAGTTTTTGAGTAAAGGAGAAAATTGTGTAAATCCTCAAACTGAGTTTTTATGAAACGCTAGCCCGGTCCTTTGAAACATTCTGTGCTACCATTATCAGTCCTTTTCTAAGCTTAACCTAAACTCTGATCTGACTAATCAAATTAGATTAGAATTCTACCCTAATTATTGTGAAGAAGTTTTTTTTTTGCTATCAGCATAGAGCATTATGGAAGATACTTTTTACATTATTTTTTAATAACTACCTAACCCAAATAATAAAGATAAGCTACTAAACTTCTTAACTGTGTTTTTGTCATAATTCTTTCTCATCAACATTGATTAATGTACATGTACATGTTCTACAATTCTTTATGTAACAATATATATATATAAACTTTAAAGGTTGTGAACTTTACGTACTAGGTATGTACAAATAAATATTTAAATTGATTTGGCTTAATTCATTCACAAATATGTCTTCAATGTTTTGGCTGTTACATATATTGTTACGGATTCTTATGATCTTCAAAACAGAAAAACTGCAGATAATGATTTATAAATTAAAAATGAAAAACGACATCCATTAATCACAGTTTTTTACCTACCTGAATTTAATGAATCTTTTATTATTGATTCATGAGTTGTCGTTGGTGAACAAATTAACACTGCATTTACACTGAAACAAAAATAATACATTTTGAGTTTAATATAATTCATCTTAAAATCAGAAGCAGGTTCATCTGGAAATAGTTTGTTGTTAACATATTTAACTGTGTGTAAAGCACATTTCTGGATTTGCCTTTATCAGACACACTTATGGCCAAAAATAGGAAGATCAGTCAGTCAAAGTTTATGAATTTCTAGCTACATAAATGGACAAAATGAAATACAGATCAGTACATTATGAATGATGAAAAGCCAAATATTAAGATAGAAATTAGGGATTTTTAAGAATGATTCCCGAAAACATGTGTTGAAGTAGTAGCTTTCCTTACAAATCAAGTAATGTGAACTAAGTGAAATAATTTAAATATATTATCATATTATGTTTTTAAAGTTTTTTCCCTATAAATATTATTTAACTAGTTCACCATGGTTATGTAAAAAAATTATATATGATATTACCAATCTGACATGAAGGTTAATATTTTCATTCATTTCTTCTAGTAAGAGTTCAAGTTAATAAAAAATTTATATATTTATCTCCCTTGTTGCATCCAGATGATAATTTTAAGTACTGTGGGTTCAATTATTTCCATTGGTTTAATTTTTGTAATTTAATGAAAAATACATGTATAATCTAAGTTCTTCATGTGTTTTGAGAATACTAATGATCATGTTAATACAATTATATAATCATTCTGTTTAATAAATTAATCTTGTTAACAAACACAACAAAAACCACAAGAAGTGACATCCAACAAAGTAAGATAAACTGTCCGACTGAGAGCATCAATTTGCTGTGTAGGATGCTATCAGCTAATGTATATTAAATCCATATATCATCTTATTACTTGTTAAATAATTCCAATTTGATGAGCCTGTCAGTAGCAATGTGAAAATATTTATCTTATTCATAAAGTTTCTTTTAGTCATCATATCTGCTTTTCCAACAAGCCCCTTAAAGTTGCATTTCATGGTGTCTGGGAACCATGGGGGTCAAGAACTAAAAAAATGACCTATGATACATCAAGGCATGGTTTGCCTGGAAAGAAACATTTTTTTTTCAAAATCCTCAAAATAGAAATCACCTAGTTTCCACATTTTTAGTCCAGAAAGTGATAAATCATTAAAAAAATATGACTAGAGGATAATTTGACTTGCGTGATCTCCTTGCTTACTGGTAACTATTTCTTCCCTGAATTATTTTTAAAAAATCCTTAGTTTTGCATTCTTAGCAAATTGATGCAAATGAGTTGGAGTGATGAAATGACATTCATGCAGCAGGTATTTGAAACAGTAAAGGTGTGTGATAGTGGATGGGAGAGGTGGTTGGTGTGCCCAAACTGTGATCACAGCTGAAAAAATTGTCATTTGACCTTTTAAGGACTTTTTGGTTGCAATGGAAACCTGTACCAAAAAAAATTCAGACTGAGGCTTCTATAAGAATGGGCTTCATTCTTCCCAACTATGCTTAACAAAAGTAGCAGTGTAGCAGTGCTCTCAGCTTGGGGTTTGAAAGCCTTCTCAGGCCTAAAATGCCAATTCTTGCCTTTTGATTCTGGAAAAAATCTTTGTCAGAGACCAAAATGACTACCAACCCAAGACCAAAATGCCACATTGTTGACTTTTTGACATAGGGTACATTTGACGAGTGTGTCAGCAGCATCTTGAAAATATTAATATAATTCATAGAGTTTCTTTCAGTCATCATACCTGTCTCTTCAACAAGCCTCTCATAGTTGCATTTCATGGTGTTGGAGAGGTGGCATTGCTTCCTAGAGCTGAAAAAATAACACACCATGCCTTAAGGCACAGTTCACCTGACAAGGGTTAAAGCATTTTTATTCGAAGTTTCATTTTGCATTATTTCATATAAAAATCACCTTGGGTCATTATAAACAGCCTCCAATT
>JAULBM010062396.1:0-10266 GCA_032357055.1 Geukensia granosissima | reverse complement strand
AGAGCATGCGCATCTTGAGACGTCATAAAATCAGATGCCGTGAAGGCGCGAATTTCGAATTTGAATGAAGATCTTAACCTTAGTGAAAGAGGGATAACTCTTGATATCTTCCAACGATTTTCTGAGATAATCGGATTTATTCTGCATTTGAATAAATCGCATTAATACCAGACTTTTATCCATAATTGATACTTCACAATCATCAATCGACCAATAAGGAGTCTATCAATATCAAGTTAGGAAAACAGGCACTTGTGAGTCTTTGGTTTACTCCCCGTGTCTTGTTCCGTTGTCGTCGATTTATTTATCGTCTCTATTTTCTTTGCTTTTGTTTGTCTAAGCACTAGTAATGCTATCAAATAGACCAGCACTGTGTTGTTCCTCCCTCGTCATGGGGTTAACGAAGATGTATATTCCCATCTCTTTACTGCATAATCTCTACATTTTTAATATCCCTATACTTCTCTAAAAATAAAATTAAAGTAAAGCTAGTGCTGATACTATTAAGATTTTTTTTCCAACTGAATCGGTCAGTCAGACAAGGACTGAGTCAATCCTTGTCTTATTTACCTTTTGCTATATTTGAATCTTTGACTTCCTATGTCATGTATGTTTCGGTTCTTATGCTACTGATGAGAGGTTACTCCTTGAAATGTACATATAGCATACCTAAATTTTCCATAGGTATTTAACATTGGTAGTTTTGTTTTTTTACTCCCCAATAACCTATATGATAAAGTGTTTACTCAAATGGATAACTACTTGTTAGATTGGCAGTACTAACGCGTAGATCACATCTCGATCGGATTTTTCGTCAACAACGAACAAAGTGATTTCATCGGGGATATTCGGTAATTCGATACCATATTCTGTGTCCGTTAACACCTTTTAAATGAACCCTATTAGATCAGCAACGTTCCAATCTCTAAGATTCTACTAGGTATTACTGTATAGAGTGATCAATACTTTGAAGCTTATATCCAATATAATCTGCCTGACTTCGATACTATTATTTGCCGACAGAAACTCCGTGATATATTGACGTAAATATTTTGCAAACGTGTTTTCTTAAATACATTGCCAGAATCAAACAATATTTCACCTTCTTATTATTATATTAGACTCCGATAAATTATACCATGTGAAGGCCATGGGAATTATTTGAAATAGACAATAGAAATATATATCTTATTTTTAAAAAGTGGTTTTTCGAACCGAGTTTAAAAAATTAAAGAGGAAATAAGTACCACTTCCCTTCCACTCTTAATAAAAAAAATAAGGTAATATTTTGATACGTACTTTTTCAACATATTTTTATAAAGCCCTCGTCTTGTTCCGTTATCTTTCCATTCTGCAGGAGGGTATCCAGTATAGATATTCCCTCGTTCAATAGATCATCACTAGTATTGCCGGAGTCTATACCTCCAATAACTTCCTTCCCGTTTTTATATCAATGCTTGAAAAATAGACGGGTCTTTTGGTTTCTTTGTTAGTATTTACATCTGTCTATTTTTTCTTTTCGGATTTTATAAATATATCTCTCACATGATGGTCCTAAGCATCAAATGTTTAGAGGTGAATACCAGAGGCATTCATGTTAATAATTTGAGGTGCCTCTGCCGCTAGCGGGTCCTCTGGTTCTTCCAGTATTTTTACTGGGAAAAAGGATACATAAATAATTCAACGCGGGCTGCCGATGGGGTAACTGGTTCCAACTGTCCAACTGGTATTGTGCTAACTAATGTAATTAAAAAATAAGCGAACGCCAACTACAAGTATACAATGTTTGGATGCTGAAACCAATTCAAAGAAAAGTTATGAACATGAGATTAAATCTACACATGAATTTAAATACCCGAAGAAACATTGATTTGGAGCGGTGATTCAGATACAATCACTTGGTAAATATCTCATCTGCCTTTTAAGTGATTTAATTTGAAATTGAATGCATTCAAACAAACTGAAGACCGAAATTCTTTTTATCTGTTTTTTATATAATTGAAAATAAAACGAAAAGTCCAAGTGAGCTGGAAATTAAAGCCATAACAGACACTCTCAAGTCTGTCTCATACCTTAAACTTCATCTCGAAATTAGAAAATTGAGGAAGGATTCACATAAAACTATATGACATACGTGATGACGTCAAATTTCCAATAGTCTACTTCCCGTTCATAGGCAGTTACATTCAAGTTGTCCTGGCGTATGGAGTTTATTTCTCCAAGATCATACGTTTGTCCAATACAGCGATTTCCTGGACAAAGCTGAGCTGTTGACACAAAAACTTCCCAGACAGGAATTTGTTGCTTCTCGGTTAAAATCATCTATTTGGAAATTTTACGATTGACATCACAATTTTGTCGGCCGTTATGAAACATCCATTTCACAGATGAAGACAGATCATCTCCCTTAAAGTTACGAGGTAAACCAAAAACCGGTTGTTCGCTTTTTCCTCCTGGAGATTAATATTCCACGAAACCCTCACATTTACCCTGAAATGACTAATACCGGATTGGACAATGATTAATGCGGCGGGTGTCTTGAAAGATTATATGGTGGGTTCCGCATTGTTCATAGTTTTGTGTTTTTAGTTTGATATGTCATGTTCCATTTTGTTCGTGTTCTCGAAATTGTTGTGTCTGTCGACTTTCCCCTTTTATCTCGTTGAACCCTTAAATTATTACACGAACAATGTATTCGCGCTGCAGGGGCGTGATGTTTACAATGTGCGAATATCTGATTTCGCTGGAATCCTACAAAAGGTCGAAATCTATTTCAGAAAGAGAAGGATGGGCGGAAGCACTACACCTGGATCAAGGATATGGTTGGCAGTGTTCAAAGCAGATCAGCATCCACAATGGCGAGGTGAAAATCTGCTGTTGATGTATGCAACACTAAAATGAGCAGACAAAACTGGACGAGCACTTGGTAACTTGTTGCAAAAATGAGACATTGGGGACCGAAGCAGGAGACTTTGAGTGCTTCAAGAATCAACAGAGTGCGGTGGGAATAATGACGTTCGTTGTCTTCACGGACTTTTTCCCCGAGTGTTTCATCGCACTCACGCAAGAGGAATGCAAAAATTCCTAGGGATCTTACACCGAAATTACTCATAAACACTGTCGTCGGTATTTGCGTATTACATTAACTACGTCGACGTGACAGTATTCCCGTGTATGTTTGAATAGTATAGTATGCACAATGAGGAAGACGTGGCGCAAATCTTCTTGGAAATGTTACAGAGAGATATCAAGCGGTTGAACAAGCATGCGCTACTTCGTGATACCTGTGGAGGAAGAAGAGGATCATAGGACTGCGACAATGTTCCGGCGTTGTGTGGAAGCGCTAGGAGAGGAAAAAGTTCAAGATTACTGTCACTTCACCGGAAGGTATCGTGGAGCGGCCCACTATATATGTAACCTGAGACATCGGCTACCCAAGTACGTGCCTGTGTATTCCCACAACCTGGTCAGATTTGTCGCCCACTGAAGTTGAAATCCGCTGCATTCCCAACAATGAAGAAAATTACAATCGGATCCAACTTAGGGAATACCAAGACAAAAAAGTGTATGAGGTTCATAGACAGTGTGTAAAATAAAGCTCGGATAAGGTCGTTAAGTTTACCCCATTAGGCTCTCAAAATGATGCAGAGAATCTTTGGAGAAACAACACTGGACCCAACTCTCTACCAGTAGATATCATCCAAATTGGATAATGGTCGGGGCGAATTCACTGTTCTCGAGAGCATCAACAAAGCCAAGCTGCATGTAGACAAAGCGAACATGCTAGCTGTTTCAGTCATCTCATGAAGGTGAACCAGAAAACCTTCATTCTAGACGTGGTCCAGTTATTGACGCTGCAGGGGGTGCATGCGATGTGACACGGAAAATGACGGGTGTCCAGTTGGAGCTTCTCAGTGATGTCCATATGGAGCAAATGATCGAGAGTTGAATCTGCGCGGCTTCCCGGTTTCCTCCCATCGATTTGCTAAGGAAATAATCCGTATCTGGAAGGTTATTGATAATCTTAACCGACCATTTATCTCATGTATCTCACGGTAAAGATATCTACGGGTGCGCGTTAAGCAAGCATATGCCCATGGATGGATTCAAATGGGTAGAAGATCTCATCGAGATTCAAGCAGTATAGATGATCATCCCCGGAAGTGTGGTTGGAGATATCCTGGAGAAAATTCTGAAAATCCACAGGAACTTCCCGATGCTCACAATGACTATCTGTTCGTCGAAATCCATGGAGATCAAAAAGGTGAGAAGCCTGGTCCCAAAACTCAACGATAAGATAAATAACGAATCAACTCGACCAATCTGAACAGTATGTGAACATCAAGCGATCCGGTTCAACCAACGAACCCGGCTAAAGGAATAAGTTGACAAACTAATGGCATTGAGAACTGCTACTGAAATGGAATGCGAAAAACATCTCTTGAAGCTGATTGTGAACGCCGTCTTCGGAAAATCCACTTGAGCAACCACCGGGATATTCGGCTTGTGAACAACGAGAAAGCAGCGAGGCTGATTACAATGTCCAACTTCAAGAAGAGAACCGTTTTCGATGAAAACCAAGCCGCCATCCATCTGTATATGAGGAAAACGGAATTGACCAATCCCATCTATATGTGGTTCTTTTTTCTTAAGCTTCCAAAACCCATCATGAACGACTTCGTTCTCAGATATCTCAATCCTCAGTACGGAGATCGAGTTAGGGTCTGCTATACGGATACGGACAGCGTGATCTTTGAAGTCCAAACACTGTATATTTCGGAGAGAGTGTGGTTCCATTCCAACTTTCCCTAAGATCATTTGTCGGGAATCGAGGTAGGGCTCAATACAAAAGTGCTTGGTGAATTCAGGGAGGAGCCGCGATGATATAATGCGTTGGGATGAGGGTAAAGATGTACTCTCATATGTAACCGGTTAAAGAAACCAAGACGGTCAAAGGTGTGAAGAGTGCGTGGTAAAAAAGTTCTCCGGCAACAGGAGTCCAAGGTTTGTCTGTTCGACTCGTTGAAATTCCAAGAAGATGAGAGTCTTCCAAAGCAGGCTCAATCGACTGTGCACCGTCAAATGTCGCAAGAAATGCTCTCGGTGCAGGATGATAAGCGGATCTACCGGATTGGGTTATTACCCTGGGGCTCAGGCATTACATACTACGAGAGTAATGAAGAGCAATGAATATATGGACAAATTACTCATATAGGTCTGATCCTTCCGAAAAAAAACTTTTTCAAAAAAGGAATCGGAGACATCCGTTTAGTCCCAACTTCAGAGGGGTGCTCATGCGAGATTACAAACCACCCTTCCCACTTCCCGTCGAATGTGAAATCTAAAATTACGACGATTGCAATGGTTCCGGAACACACTGGAATTGCTAGTACAAGTGTAAAAAAAATCCAAGAAATACTTCGAATATTACAGATTACCACCTCTTAAAGAGATGGTGGATTATTTGCGACTGGGAATACTAAACAACACAGATGATTTATAGCAGCGTGGTTATCTGTCCCTCGTCCTCAATGATGCCAAGTTCTTGCTTCGAAGCATCAGTCAGGGATTATCCGTCGTGTACCTCAATGACCCAGGCGTCGAAATTTGGAAGCTGTCTTAATCAGACGATTTCTCAAAGGAGCGCAAGGTTTCAGCCAGTACTGGTACAAAGATGATATATGTTTCAAAGCTCGTCAGGGATACATCGTCACAAAACTTGCCAATAGGAAAGTTTTTTTTTCATTCATCGTCCCCTTTAAGCAAATTTTTACTTTGTGGAAGTCTACGAAATAAAATCGTGTACAGGTTCAATCACGAACCCTCCCTCGTTCGCGATTCGGACGCACATGCAGTGCTGAGGGTCGCAGTCGTCAACGAGGCTGCAAAAATCGTCTTGTGTAAGATATCGTGGTTCGTCACGCACGTCATCCCTTCAGACTGCGGTTGTACAATACCATCGTGATTAAGAGCAAAATCAAGTATGGCACCAGACATTGGGATTCAATAGCAGTACATTAAACTACACAGTTCAACTGCCTGGCAGCAAAGAACGTTCTGGAATAACCTTCATACATATTTGTCGCCTTCCAAACAGAAAAGGCAATGGTCAGACCCATAATGCAGACGTGTTCTACCACTGTCGTCACCCCTAACGCAAAACGCTCTCATGTCGTAGTATTAAACGCCAGATCCACTCTAAACAAGATCGGCAGAGTATATAAGAGTGGCGCCGAAATCCGAAAAAAACTACTTCAACATCGACCATCTCATCGGCATCTGCAACACCAACCTCTCTGATTTCTTTGACTTGAACCTGCCACGTCGTTGATCTGATTCACCAGTCGGAACGGCTGAAACAGTTTAACGTTGTTATTATTCAATCCAGCGCAAAATGACCACCAGCACAGAGGCATTTGCACTTATGACCAAATCCTCCAGTTCGAGTCAGAAGCTGAACGTCGTGTTCTAACTCCATGAAATGCAGTTGACGATTTTACTACCATATCTTTAATGTTGCATCGGGGATAACACCAACCCCAAGCGGGGGTTTTCGTTCATCGTATACGTTTTCGCCACTTAGTTTGATTTTCACCCGGTACAACTGCGAGAAGGGTGATAGTTATGAAATAGCATCGATGGACCAGTCAACCTGATAATTTGTCAACTACATGTACATTCAGGTGAATAACAATTCCCTTCTGTGCTCCCTTGATGATGGTGCAAATGGGATTCCCATGACCTTGAACACCGGTTCCTAAAACATGGAAGAAAACATAGAAAACAACGCTGAGATCGAGCGACGACTAGACAGGAACAATGCTAAGCTCACAATCGGTGCCAATATCTCAACCTTGAGAGCGACTCTGAAACTTGCCAGAAACTACCAACGAAGTCGATTTCAGTTTCGAAAACAGCCTTTGTATTGTTAAGTATTCAAGCGTCGACCCGACACTTTGGACCAGTGGACAAACGGCTACAAAGAACATCATCTGTATCTACATCTACAGCATCTTGGTGAGCAACGACATAATCCATGGTAGCTAGGTGAACGGCACCCAACAATCCTCTATCTACAGCTTCTTTCCAGTGTCGGTCCGGGCATAAAAATTCACCAAACTCCCAAGAATCTGGTATACCTACCCATGACCTTAAAAATCGTCAATCGATTGCAAACCTATCTTACAGATCAGGATAACACGTCGATCGATCTCAGAGGTGAACAACTCAAAATACGCTTTCATCTTTGTAAGGTAAATGACGTGTATGACACCGATCGTTTGAACCCCATAATCCTGAGAAGAAAAAAAAGATGTTTCCCGCCTCACAGACAGGTTTAATAGATCGCCAAGCTCCTTTAGCATAGCATTGATGGTATGAATTCGGATATGATAGCCGCTCAGTTGAAATAAAGTATGCAGAAAAATGATTTCCTCCCCATGCTTGCTGGCCTGTCTTCTTCCGTATTTCCCATGTTGGCAAAAAACCATGTTGCAAGCTTTGGGTGTGGGTTCATTGAACGGTTTTGGATAGTGCGGCCACCCAAAAGGCTGTTAGGTACGGTTTGTGCGTAAAGAAGGAAGGTAAAGTGCATTATATGAAAACTAAAGTTAGTGGTTTGTTTTTCAAAACGGCTAATCTACCCAACACCTTAAGGAGAGTGTGTCGTTTTTACGATGGCCGTAGCTTGATTCTTTGCCCCAACAGTCCCCTTTCGGGTCCTTTACTTGCTTGAGCATCACTTGTACCCTTATCACCTCACTAATCTCTCAGCGTCTTGATAAGAAGAAAAAGAAACACTACGACATCCACCTTGCGGAAGCGAGAATCTACTAATCTCAGATTCCCAGCTTCGCTTTGAACGATGAAACCTGTTATCTGTTTGAAGAAATATACGAAGAGAAGGCTGCGCCCACATTCGGCCTCTTTCAATGAAGTTCTACCAAATAATGACTTTCCGTGATTGTTGCTCCAAACACTTCCAAACAAGCCCACCATCCCACATATAACCTTTTTGTACATTTCCTTTCGGACTGAACATCATCCCAATCAAAGTTAAAGTGGTACTACCCACTCTTCTGCTCTCGTTTCATTCAACAGTTGTATACCATGGTCTCAGTATTTCTCCAAGTCTTGTTTCATCATTTCAAGTACCCGAACGTGTTTGTCTTCATCCACCGGCCTACGGGCTTACCTATCATTTCGGCAACGCTTGTCATCGTGATATATATCTTACTTTACTCAGTTTTGGTATTATAGTGTTTGAGTGCTTCTTTTGCTATATTTAAATTTGTGACTTCCTATGTTTTGGTTCTAATGCTACTGAAGAGAGGTTACTCCTTGAAATGTACATATAGCATACCCAAATTTTCCAAATTTATTTAACATCGGTAATGTTGTATTTTCAATACCATTTAACCCCAGGCTCGATTCCTTTCAACAATGCACACAACCCGCCATCTTCCGCCACAACGGTGGTGTTTGCCAGCCTTGTAGCTACCCGTATAGCAGCAACACTTGCTTTCGAGCAGAAATTTCCGACCATAGCACGACGTGCTGTGATGAAATATACATATTTCGGTTCATATCATCACAACAAGTAACTGAACAATAAGATTTCGTCATTTAGTTCACCTTGTTATTATAGGGGTGAAACATACCAAACACCCCGGCTTTTTACATTGGTTTGTGACAATTTTAAATTCAGTATATTTGTTTACAGAAATCACTGTTTTTAGCATTTACTTTATTATTTATGATAAGTAGTCTGAGTTTTATTAATATTTTTATGATAATATTAAAAAATATACAGAAATAAATTTCTCACATCGCCCTCGACGCAATAACCCACTGGGGACATGACCTACAGTGTGTTGATGCAGGAAGCGGCCACGATTTTCAAAAATTCACAACACTTAGGAACCGGTTTGCACTGTTTGGCACCGTTGCCCTTAAAAGAGCCGTTGTTAGAGAAATACCAACCGTGCACCGAATAAAGAAAGTTATGAATCGACGCGATGTTGAATCAACAATACTAAGTCGACCAAGCTTCAACAAAATACTCCGCTCCTGACCTAATTTTACCAACAATCTATCAACGCCTTACAAGGTACAACATATATATACAGATATACCCGGCACAATATTCCATCAGTGACCGTCTGACTAAACTGCTGTGTATAACGTTAAAATCATCTACCACAACCACCATAAAACCACGCAATCTTTCATCGCATGATTGCAATCCAATTGCAAATAGAGGGTAATTACACTGTTACAACAATTACACTGTTATCATGGTTATATTAAATGTTTGAAGTGAAAAAAAATCTTTTTTTTTTGCTTCTGCAATGTTTATATAATGTATAAAATAAAAGATGTGAGTCAATTTCTAATTTTAAATGCCTGAAAATTGGGGTCTTATAAGGCTCTTATCTCACATTTCTTGTTGGGGTATACAGGTTAATATTCGTGCCCACAGGTACTCGTGGACAGGATACCCTATGGTGCCCCATTGGACCCCCCTTTTTTTACAAAAAAATTCGATTTTTTAATATTTTTTATTTTTTTGCTTCCAACATACACAATAATACCATCAATCATTAGTTTCTATCAAACAGGGGTTACTATATATGTATAAAGCGAGAAGGAAAGTCACTTCGGACCCGGCCAAGTTTGTTTACATCTAGGTACCGCTAGGACGTCTCATGCAAATGTTCGATTAAATTATCCCTACCTTTCTGTGTCATCTCCATAATGATTATCCTCATTGAAAACACACTTATTCAATCCTATTTGACCTTAATAATCCCCATAAATGCCATTTTTTCACTCTCGAAATCAATTGACCACTTTCCAAATTCGTCAAAAATGAAATAGCATTTTGATTAAAATGACAAATTTGCAATAAGTAATGCAAGCAATTATTTCTAAACTGGCAATAACTCGGTGGGCTCTAAATCTCCCCGAACAACACAAAGATCCAGCTCAAATTTCAGTTGTTCTATAATAGTATACACATGAATTTTGAAAGCTTTTCAATGAAAAATAAATTGTCGATCCCAAGTGTTAAATTCATTTCAACCGATTTTTTATAGTGTGTGTTTTATTGTTGTTTTGTCACACTACTGTCCCAGGTTAGGGGGAGGGTTGAGCGCTCATCAACCGGTTTAACCCCGCAACACACTATTGTGCCTGTCCCAAGCCAGGAACCTGTAGCCCAGTGGTTGTTGTTGTTTTGTTTTGTTAGTCATTTATTGTTATATG
>JAULBM010062385.1:0-10266 GCA_032357055.1 Geukensia granosissima | reverse complement strand
CCACTGAACTTGAAAATTTTGTTATATAAAGACCTATTCCGTTTCCATAGCTGGTGTGTGCTTTTTTGTCTTTATCTTCCTCGTTCTCTTCATATACTGTTTATATTTAATTTTCTTTGTATAGCAGTTTACGTTTGTCAGCTGTGTATTCTGAATTCTTGTATGCGAAACAACAAAGTAAAGAAAATTTAAATTTAACAGTTATACTCACCTTCACAATTTGATCCCGGTGGGTTTGTTGGAACAGTAACTACAAAAAGCAGTTTAAAAATTAAAAGAGCCACTTCTATTTATCATATTTAAATATTTACACAGGAGGAAAAAAATGTGTGCAGTAGCTCATCATAAAAAATTAGGATAAATGAATATTTTTGGCTTCGTATCTTGTTTATTTGAAAAAAAATATTGAACAAAGCAAGATAAGGAAAGAAAGATTACACTGAAGTTTCATAGCGAATTTTTATTCGTGTGTAACAGTAGATTTGCGTAAAAAGTATATTATATCAGTAACATGTAATACACCTTTTCATTGCTTGGGTTATTCTAGTTTTTATTCAAGAAAAAAACATAAAATGAATTTTTGGTGGGGTTGGAAGATAAAAGTCATCACTTCAACAAATTTATAATCGTCATGGATATGAACAACGTCTGATTTTAACTTTAGCAAGAATGTAAAATCACTTTTTTGTGATGAGCTTAAATTAGTCCATTATAGATGTTCACTTTTACACTAACTCTTCCTTGTTAATAAGCACCTTTTCTATTTTCCGGCAAACTTATCTGCAAAATATTTGTTCCTTAAGTATAATTGCATCCATTTAATTGACTCTGCAACCAATTTTTAAAAGCTGTGATTAGGTGAATTTCTGTTAGAGTTTTAAGTTTGTCTTAAATATTTTTTTTCTGTGATTGGGGTGAGTTATTATCCTAAAAAACTAGCTTAACCCCACCACATGTTTCATGTGCCTGTCCCAAGTTGAAATTGTGGTATTTACAGATTATTTTGGTGTTATATGTTTTTGAAGGAGCAGTATGATTTTACGTATACACGTTTAAAGGGAATTCAAAGATACCAAAGGGGCAGACAGAAATCGTTTAAGTCGGAAGACAGACATGACCATGGCCAACGAAATGAAACAAAGACAAACATAAAGCTTAAAGATCTATAGAAATTCTGACTGGCAAAAACATCCTTATAAGACCAATAATATGGTTCAAAGTTCAAGCCACGATCCTAAGTAACCATATAGTTTCATACTTAGAAATCTATGATTAATAGAGAAAATATCTTCACTACTAAAATCGATATCCTTTATCTTGAAAAATCACGTCCACTAAATATGGGTTTTTGTTAATTCAGTGTCGGGGAAACCTACATTTGTTCTCTGAACAAATGCCCCATAGTTTTATTTACGCGGTTTCTACTACGTCAACGTTGATTATAAGATTTAAACGTGAACCTACATCTTTTTAAAGCGTAATTAGCTGCAAAAACAGATGAATGACCACACACAATAAAGTCATAATAGTGAGTCTCACAATCTCGTCATAATCAGAAGATACATTATACACTAATATAGATGTTCTGCTATATTAGCAGTCCTGAGGGAAAGCTGTTCCTTGGTTAGTCGTTCCAATATTAGTGGTAAGACCTAGAAATGTATTGTCAATACTGGACCTTCTGTAGCACAACCTTAAGTCCTTGTGAGTATTTCCGACAGATCCCATACAACTTAGTTGAACTTCTGTTTCTGGGTTATATACGCCTTCAGGCTGAAAAAGGATGCCATGTATTTTGTTGATAGAAGTTGCTTCAACTGGAAAAAAATGAATTGAATTTTATATCCAACTTCGATCAAAATATAAATTATTGCTGGTACACCGGAGGTCACCGGAGATATTCAGCAGCCAAACTGTGAGACTTGTCTGACAAAAAATTTATCAAATACTGTTTAATAGACATTTCACGTGTTTGTATAAATTCTAAATCACTGAAAATAAGAGAGGCTTCGAAATTTATTTCAACGAGTAGCTGTCCCGCTGGATTTTGGCTTCCTATTTCGATTTTTTGGATTTTACTACTTCTTTTACTATATTTGGCTTACGGACTTTTAATGCTACTGATGAGAGGATACTCTTTCAATATGCAAATAGCATATTAAAATTTACCATACTTACGCAATCTCAGTAAACCTGTATTTTATTAATTATAATGAGTTAAAAGTTTAAGAATCAGCAGAGAATGAATGATATTTTGTTTTGTGCATTTACACTTTTAAAATTTTAATTTCAAATATCTTTTTTGTATTGAGTTTCAAACTTAATGTTTCAGCGGTTTAGATACTCAAAGATAAAGTTTTGATGTGAACCTTGAAACAAAAAATTGGATCTTATTACCACATTTAGAAAAAGCCGATCTTTAAAAACGGAATCATTGCAAATTGAAGTTTTATTTTCCAGATGTTTACATTTCAGTAAAAATGAACTGTCATCCTTGCAGTTTAATTCTTCGTGGATATTATCTTACCGTTTATAAACAATAGTAACAGCTGCACTGTTAATTGACTGTCCACTACTTGTTGTACCAATTATTGAGCACTGGTATGTTTCTTCATCTGAACTTAAAACTTGTGTAGCATTGATATCAAACTCAAGTCTAACTTGGTTAGTTTGAGTGGTTAAAACTGTAATAACAGTTGCGCGACTTTGGAAAGCATTCTGGAACCACGTGACTTTGTTGACAATTTGTCCTGTACTTATATGAACATGCACGTTAACAATATCCGAAATCCTGTTGATGTATTTTTTGCCAGTGTGATGGATGATATACTTGATGTGGACCGTACATTGGTTAGCGTACAAATAAACTCCAGTTGATCAATTTGATAGCTAACAGTGGCTGGAGCTGATATTGATATGTATTGGCAGCTTATTAAATCACCTACAATATTAAAGATATCAGTATGAAAATATAAAATCATTATTACCTACCAGTATTGCTTTATTGTTATTGACTTTTTTTAAAAATCTCATTATTATATAATTCCATTTCTCCTGTAAATATAAGATCATCACAGCATGCATTTTACATAACGCTTGCTAGTTTTCAACTTGTTCTGAGTATATGTGTCAATCAATCAGACATATGCGTCTTCCTTCGGTCATGTATACTAACATTCCCATACTTTCCAAGTTAGCTGCGATTTTTATGAGAAGAAAATTTGATTTTCAAATACCTTGTGTTCTATAACAGTGTACTGTAGTTTGTTCTGAGACCGGCAAACATTACAAGGTGAGTACATAAAACAATGATTTTTACCTAAAACATGCTCATTCGGTTAAGAAATGTAAAAAGTCGGCTTATAAGAATACAGTAGATATAAAATAAAACTAAAAATTTTCACATGAAGTATATATTTTATCTTCGAAATATGACTGCAATTAACGTTAACTTTGCCAGCAAACAACAAAGCGATGTACGTTTGTTCAATTTATTTATTTTGCTCTGTTTGAAAGACAATGATAAAGTTCACGACGTGTGCTTTTAGTCAATAGAAAATGTAAATAGTAATCTAGAAATTATACCTCACTTCGACCATAAATTCTGCCCTTGAAAAATATGGAATGACTTTATATTCAGATTTGTTAAGGTTTCACAATACATTTGATTACTTTGTTATGTTTTATTGCCCTTATATTGTTTCTTTTGCCCGTTATAGTGTTCAAATGTAAAAAAAATCCCAATTTGGATAATTGCAGAATTTTCCCATTTTCTCTTTAAGACTCTCAATATTTGAGTGATTATATGGCTATAATCTGATATTAATTAATTTATAGTATATATAAGGCATCGAAGGAGCTCAATATTTCATTCATTTGATCGGGAATTTTCGCGAAAATATTAACCCACTCCTAGTTTATTAGAAATAAGGTTGTCAAACAACAATCCAAGTATGAAAAAAAAAATTAAAAAAATTTTAATTCAAATAATGTAAATTACTTTTTAGTTATACAAAGCATAATTTATCATGTAAACACCGATATTGTCCGAATCATGGCTAATTCTGTGAAAAAGTGTGATTAACAGATTTCAGTATTAACAGTTTTTATTAAGATAAAAGGTCTGGAAATTAAGACCTTCCCTAAAAGAATATGCGTAAAACCAAACAATATAAACTTTTATTTAACCATTTTTGCTTTCAGTTCTAACGATATGAACAATATTTTATAGTACAGTATAGTTAACAACATAATTAGTTTTCTTTCAAAAAATCTTAATGTTAATACAAGTCAGGTCTTCCCCATTTTTATTTATTTCTACTATTACAATATAAAAATAGTTTCTGTTGAAACGCTAAAATTTCATTCAATTGATAAAATCATATGTTATGTATCAAATTGAAATTTTATGACAACCACAAAGTAAACATCGTCATCAATATTAAAAAATTAAAAATAAAATATGTGGCATGATTATCAATGAGACAGCCACCCACCAAATGACAGTATAATTCAAACTTCTACAGGTCCCATTATGGCCGTCAACAATGAACCAGAGTCCATACCATAAAAGAAGCTATAAGATCCCGAAATCCAAATTGTGAAACTACATAAAACATGACAATCGATCTAATATAAAGCAAAAATGGTGAATATATAACAATAAAGGACTAATAAAACAATGACAACCACTGGGCTACAGGTTCCTGGCTTGGGACAGGCACATTAGTATGTGGCGGGGTTAAACCTGTTGGTGAGCACTCAACCCTCCCCTAACTGGGATAGTGTTGTGACAAAACAACCATAAAAAACACATTATAAAAATCGGTTGAAATGAATTTAACACTTTAGATTGATAATGAAAACCTATAACAAATATAATTAAAACTTAATACAAGATACAACAAAAGTATCGACCTCAAAAGTGTTCTCACAGTGTGTTCTTCATACATTGTAACTTTCACGGCTTTATGTCATATGTGTCATGTATGTGTATAAAATAAAAAAACCAAAGGTGATGAAATTTCTCTTGACTTTCTCCAACTTTCTCTGAATTTCAACAGCAATATATATTACCATGCATCTGAGAGCATTACTTTGCTGTGTAGGAGGATAATATCTTTCCACCCCTTTGCAATTTGAAATTTTGTTTTACATGTAGGTTAGACCAGAACCAGAGACATATACATGTATAATACAAGAGATTGGCTGAAATCTCGAAAATCATGAGGCCCCTGTGGTGGCTTAAAATGATAGCAAGATTACAACTAATCATCAGTATGTTCTTATTTCTCAGAAATTCAAATGGAAAAAATAAATGGTTTAAAACTTTTATCAGCATTCTTTATTGATAAGTGAGTGTTTAAAGATAATCACCTCCAACATTAAAGTTTCCAACCGAAAGTTTTATCAAAAGGCGGCAAATGATCAGCACTCATGAACCTGTGTACCAGAATTTGTATAGGGTCATGATTTTCAAAGTCTAATTTCTCAGAAATGGGGAAAATATAATATATTGGAAACTTTATTCAGCATTCTCTATTGATTTGGAGTATTAAAACATTATCAGTTCCAACACTATTGTATACAACCAAAAGTGTTGTCATAATGCAAATTGGAACCATTAAACCTGTTACCCTGGTTTGTACATTGTCATGATTTTCATAGGCTAATTTTTCAGAAATGGGGAAAAATGTTATAAATTTGAAACTTTTATTCAGCATTCTTTATTGATTTGTGAGTGTTAAAACAAAATCGGTTCCAACATTTAAGTTTCTGACCAAAAGTTTTATCAAAAGGCAAACAGGAACACATAAACCACACAAAACCACTGTCAACACCTGATTGAGCATTCAAATTCAACCCACGCTGCACAATATACATTAAATCAAATAAAAACATAAATGCAGATTATTCAAAATACTTTCCATTTTCTAGCACTTTGAAGGCACATACATGTTGAAAAGTGTTTATTTCCACTGTATTGATAATTTCTGAAGAACAACGATGAAAAATAATGACGGATGACCCTGAACAGCTAATGAAATGTCGTAAGATCACAGGGCTGCATGAACAGATAATAATTTACCGGTATATTAACTTGAACAAGTTGCCAATCTCTTGTATTATATGTCTCTGCCAGAACAGATGCTGTCAGAATTTGATCAAACATGAGAAATTTCTTTTAATACATACGTATGCATGATACAGTTATACTCAATGTCAGAGTTTGTTGAAACAGTTAGGAAGGTTTATTCTGTAAATTGAAAAAGCAATAATACTTTTTAGCAGTCACAATGTATAAAAGGTGTGCTGAGATTTAAATTTTTAAGGGGATTTTACATTGTAAAATTAACCATTTGTTTGCTGGAAGTGGCTCTTTGGACATGTTAGAGTAGCACGAGACCTTTAGTAAACATTGTCAACACTGCATAATAATTAAGTGCATGATTAAACTGCTTAGATAACATGCAAACTTTATATGATTTAAGGTGCACCTGAATAGAAATTTGACAGTTATTCTTCTTGATAGTGATAGAAGGTCCAAACAAAAGAAAGGTACACAATTTTTTTTAACTTACTTTAACTAGGTCAAACTTAAGTGCTCCCTTCCAAAACGAAGATGGCCCACCCTCAACATTTAATTGCTGTCGAAATTCGGAGGCAGTTAATAGTATAACGTTATTTCATAATGTTAAAACATAAACCATTAACTGTGGAATATAAAGCAGAAACACACATTTGTCAAATAATTTTATAAAGCTTGAAAATATCACATCACCATTTCCACAAAAGCTTGACATAGAGTATAGACCAAAACAATTTAATCTGTTGTCTTTTTTTTGCACCCATTCCATTTTGAAAGATATAAAGCCCTAAATTTTGTGTTCTTTTGGTTATCTGTGATGCACATTTTGTATCTCTCTTCTTCCACATTTCCGTTTTTTATTTGTCAATACCATTTGACAACATGTATTTTTTAACACATTTCATAAATAGTTATTTTATTAGTGGAAGCAAAGAAATAACCTTTAATATCACAAATATGTACTACCGGTATTTCAGGAATATGAGAACTCACACATTGAAACACAAACATATATAATATTTGTATCATGATAGAAAAACCAGAGGTTCACATGTTTGTTTACTATATATATTTTGGATAATATTAAACAATTTCTCTTTACCTGCATTAATTAAGCACTTCATGTGTTTCAATTAAAATGTTTTATATATGTTGTTTAATTTTCTAGTTTATCAGTATATATATGTAAAATTTTTATGAAACTACTGAAAGGAACTGGGTATAACTGCCCGATTATTGCAGAACATAATAAATTATGGAACTTTTTAACCATTTATCATCTTAATGAGAAGGACAGCAAGTCAGAAAAGAGGGGGATTCTGTTACTATGGTCGATGCTGTTACATTTTTCAAATTAAAGTGTTTCCCAATGGACACACATGATAAAAAATAAAACTGATTCCAGATATTTGTTTTTTTGTTTTGTTTGTAATTTGGTTTTCAATCAGGAGATTTGTGTGCACAAACTATTAAGATTTAATATTTTTTGTGTTTGAAAAGCTTCTAAAAAGTTTATGAGGTGACTGTAAAAGATATTTTGGAACTAGACATGAAAATTCTGATTAATCCAGAATATGTTTAAAGACTTCAAAGTATTTCAATCATTTAAACCATACATTTAACCAAATTCATAATTTAAACTTTATTCATATCAATCGATCAATAAATACAATAAAACTACAAACAACCATTTAATAAATTTTGCATTTGAACAAAGACAGTAAATTTAGATTGCTTTAAATACTCTGGTATCTTTACGTAAACAGTAATAGGCTTCTTTGTATTGGAAAACACCTATACAATATCCGTGGATGGAAAAATCTTAAGCGATGACTGTGTAACATTGTCAACTTGCCAATATATCATGTCTTGTATAATCTTTTGATGAATTTTAGGGATTGGATTTGAAGGTACTTCAATTAGGTTTATATAGCACCCATTCATAATTTAGGTGTTATGCAGAGGTTTAACATAGAACCTACTGATGATTTAAGACCAACATAACCAGGGAATATAGAGGTGGGGAATAAGTTGCTACTTATGTGTTGATATGATTTCCACAATAGTGAAACAAATCAGCAATTGAACGACAGACAGTGTCTATGTTATATCTGCTAGGTCTATGTGGAATTTTGTAAAACTACTAAAAATGTATTATGCAGCCAATGAAAAATTGAAGATAATTCTACATGAATATAAAAGTTTGTTTCTAAGACTGCATGCCTCTACTGATTTAGAATAGACACAGTTTGCAACGATTGAACTTGTACCAAGACTTTATGAAAGTAGTGTAGCACAATACATGCTGACCAAAGTTCATGTAAATTTTTTTTCTCAGAAAATTGTACACCTGGACCCTTGAAATTCCACTGCATATTTTTACAGTTGTATTTGATAAACAAGTTTCAAGTGACCCATCACATTTGCCTAAAAAAGACCTGTGGTTATTCTTAAATGCAACTAGGGAAACCCTCCTAGGCATCACAGTTCTTGTTTAGCATAACACACAACACTTGTCAGTCTGACCTTTAGTTTGTAACCTAAGGAAGCATGAAGAATATACATGTATCACTTGTATGAAAGGAAAAGCAAAAATGATACATGTATTTAAGTATTACAGTGCTCATTTACATGTAAATTATGTATTAAGCTAACATTGCAGGTATACATGTGTTTAAGTTAGCTAGTTTGGTCTTCAAATGTCCATGTTTTTTTCATCAGTCAAGTAGTTCTTATGCCTTACAGATGTTTAAGACAGTTTTGTGTAATAATATTAAAGGGTTATTGCACAAGTTTGCAAGGGCAATCAATATTCTACATGTATGAGAGGTATTCGTGCAATAACCAATCTATGATATGGCGAAGCTGTGAAAATGCTAAAAGCATCAATTTACAAAGTTAAAAAGTTACTTTTTCAGAGCATACATACAATGTATGAATGCAGTATTGAGTAATATTGTATGCTAAATTTTGGTTACAATCTATGTGGAATATAATTATCTTTGCTATACAATAAATTGTATCTACTAGCCTCACTTTTAAAAGCAACAAAGTTCCTGAAATCCATCAGTCCAATGGTCATGATGGTCCTGATCAAATCACAAAATTTCAATTGGACCAGCCACTTGAAGAATTACATCAGACCAATTGTCTGGTGCTTTTTATACGACATATACGTCATATTATGGTATGATGCTGTCGTCGTCGTCGGTGTTGGCGTCTGTAGACAGGTTGGTTTCCGCAGGATAACTTTTGTTATAGTTAACCAATCCTTTTAATATTTTGAGACATTGATAATTGGTTGGAAATAAAGGTTGGTATTGATTTTGGGGGATCTAGCCCCAACCATTTTTTAGGGAGGGGCCATAAGGGGTTTTTCTGTTATTTGAATGCAAGATCTCTATTTCTTGTCCAATTTTGATGGGCTTTTTTTCTTTCTATTCTCCTTGAAAAATCAAACATTATAGGCCACAAGCGTCATGAACTATCTCTTACTGTTATTGAGATATGAGGGGTCCAAAAACAGACACACCCTAATTTTTGAAACTTTTTTGTTTCTCATCAGCTTTTGATTGGGTTTTTTGCAAATGATTTCTTATGAAAAATGCAATAAAATTTACCCCAAGCATTTTTTCGTAAAAATTAACTTGGGTATAAAAAATGTGATTTTGCCGGAGATGTGAAATTTTTATTTTTCATCCGTTTTTGATGGGTTTTTTTGCATTTGATAACTCTCAATGAGAGCTTTCAGTAGTATGTCAACAGATTTTCATTATCTTTTACCATTTTCGAGCTAAAAGGGGTCAAAGTAGTGGGGGAAGGGGGAATTCAATTGCGTATAATATGGAAAAATTTTATTTTGGATTTGATTTTGAAGGGGTTTTTTCCAAATGATTCCTCATAAAAAATGAAACAAAAGTTACTCCAAGTGTTTTTTTGTAGCTTTTTCAGTTTTTTGTATAAAAGGGGTCAAAGGGTTATAAAAAAATGTTTTTGCAGGAGATCAGAAATTTTTATTTTTCATTCGATTTTAGTGTTTTATTTTGCATTTGATTCCTTTCAATGAGAGCTTTCAGTAGTATGTCAACAGATGTTTCTATATTTTGCCGTTATGAGTTAAAAGGGGTCAAAGTAGTGGGGGAGGGGAATTCAATTTCGTATAATATGAAAAAATTTTA
>JAULBM010062363.1:0-10267 GCA_032357055.1 Geukensia granosissima | reverse complement strand
TTTCGTACCGGTCAACCAAATCATGATGGCGACCGAAAAACTTCCGGAGTGATGACTCTAATCTTTCCCTTAGAAATCCTTGGCTCAGTAGCTTTCTAGTCAGCTGCAACCCTCTATCAATAAAATCTTGATAGGAAGCCCTGGAGTAACGTATCAATTGAGAGATATACACTCCGTATGTAAGGGGAACATAAAAATACACTGAACATCCATTCTACCTTAGTACAGGCTTCAAACCAAACTACTCAGGTGAAGCTATAGAAAATTATTTGTTGGCTACAACATACGAAATAAACAAAATACGACTACGAAAGCAAACCACTTACGTAACCTTTCCAGAAAAGAAGGCATTACGAAATTTTAAACAAAACGATGACATTATGATCGTAAAGCAGACAAGTGTTCAACACTTTGTATCATAGACAAGCAAAATAATATATCGGAAGGTCTAAGACAACTAGAAAATAACACTTATTACGAAGAAACTACTGAACTTAAAACTGCAGAAATAATACAACTTGTCTCTGAAACGATTGAAAATATTTATACTTGCAAACAAACTGATGAAATTTCGTATAAATATTTAACTCAAATCCTAAGTACAGACAAAGTAGGCAAATTCTTTTACTTCCGAAAATTCACAAGATACCGGAAAATATTTTAACTGAAAAGGAAGTAAATGAACAACTAAGACGCCAAAATTTAATACCAGGAAGACCCATCGTTTTCCTGTGTGGCACCCCAATGCATAACATTGGACATTTTATTGACTACATTTTATTACCAAATTTGCAACGACAAAATACTTACACAAAAGATACAAAACAATGTATTCAAAAAAATTGAAAGATTGCAACTGTCAAACGATGTAATTCTAGTGAAATTTGATGCCTCTAATATGTATACAAACTTAGAAAGCGATGAAATCTTGGATGTAACAAAAAGAGCTGTGCAAAACATAAATGCAACACAATATATAATTCCGATTCCTTCGTCAGATTGACATTGAATCTACTTAAAATACTTCTTGAAAACAACGAATTTACATTCAACAACAAACTATAAAAACAGAAAAAGGTGTACCTATGGGTGGCTCAGCTTCTGCAGAAATTGCAGATATACGAATGTACGAAACATTTTTACAGTAACAACATAATATTCTGTACGAGATACCGAGATGACGGATTTCTTTATTAAAAGGAAAGATTTAAAAAATTGAAGAATTATGCAATATAGCAAACAATAGCCACAGACACCTAAAATTTACTTATGATAATTTCATTCTTAGATACGTTCATATACTAAGGGGAACAATTCAACTTGAATGGAACTCTTGATATCAAAATGTACACTGAGAAATCCGAAACGTTTCAATGTCTTCATAGAACACTCTCTCATGCAAACAGCGTGTTTAAAGGCTTTATAAAGGGCGAAATTATACTGCACACTAGAAACACAAACAGCAAATTGAATTACATAATTTAATTGAATCAAAACAAGATTATTAAACACAGAGGCTACAAACATGCAGAAATTAACAGAATAATTACTGAAACAATCAATATGAATAGAAACGAATTAATTATAGACCACAAACAGATTAAAGGGAAACCGTTAGTATTTGTGACGAAGTACAACCCAGCAATTCAACAATTAAAAGGTATAAAAGGAGACCACTGATGAGACTCGCCGCTTTATAAATACAAATAAGAGTCGAAGCACCAACATATAACTTTTTTACATTACATTACTAAATTACATTAATTAATTCATGCCTATTGTTTAACGCCTAAAACGATACATTTTAAAACGTTGAGGTCAGTAAGTGTACGCACGTAAAAACGTATGTAAAACGCATGACTGACAACGCATGTTTCCCATGAGTGGTAAGGAAGTGCGTTTCAATGCATCCTCTAACGCACGTAAAACACATGGTTAACACGTGTAAAATATGCGTGTCACTATTTCCAGTGTACAATTCGTACAATAACTGTGAGCATTCATTAGAGATATATTTTGTTTTTGCAATTGGGATTCCACTAAGATATTTTAACCTCACCATATGTCCCACGTCCCAAGTCAGGAATTGTGGGCATAGGTTTGTCTTTTTGTTTATTTTTTCTTTTAAATGTACATTTGAGAAATATTCGGGTATGCGCAGTTTTATTATTCGCAAACCCTTTTTTATTTGGAGAAATTAATAGCTTGTCACAAGGAGATTTATATCAACCTTGTTGAAGGCCTTGTGGAGACCTCTAGATTTGTAAATTCCCCTGTTTTGCTCGTTATTGGAGTGCAGTCTCTTTGACATCTTCCCCATATTTTTCTTTTTATACACATGTGTACAGGTATCTATTTATAGATCATTTAGGAAAAATGGTAACATTATATTATTGACAAATGTAACAAAAATACAACCCTGTACACATCATTAATAAACACATATTGGAAAATGGGGACCAAATTTCACACTTACCTCACTTTCTGATCAAGTCATCACCTTTTCCATGATTTGATCTCTGTTATCCGATTTTGAAAAAGTAGACTTACAGTAATTATGAGTTTATGAATATACTGTAACTTTTATTATTTGAAGTTTGATTTTATATCATATTAACTGACCATGATCTTTCATTATGTATCAATTATGATATTATTTTGAATAACGTAACATATATTTCATAATATTATATATGGGAAGATTTTCTAATTACTTCATTGGTTGAAACAGCCACGTGTTTACCATGATGAAAAACGTACGGACTAGGTTTTACTCTTTTTAGATGATATTGACTCGGTTTTACTATTTTTAGATGATATTGACTCGGAGTTACTATATTCAGATCCGGATATATCATCATAAGAATTTGAAAGATTTAATGAATATTTTTTTATTTCCCTACAAGACAAGTATCAAATAGAACATTCAGGCCCTGTATTTTTATTATATTTCATTGAAGCCTTAAAAACATTCCTTGTTTACATATATAATATAAAAATTAAGAACTTTTGTCTCGGCCAGTGCGTTATATAAGGACCTGGAAGAGTGATATCGACCGCAGACGTCGTCCTTGGTCGATATCACTCTTCCAGGTCTATATATAACGTATTGGCCTCAACAAAAGTCCACAATTGATAAGTATTTACGGAAAATAAGTCTTTTTTATCTACAGTTGAAACATCAGACTACAAATAATCAAGCCTGATGAAGCTCTGTTGAAAAACGAGCATTGGCTTATATGTTTCACATCTATCTACAACAAAGTATGATGATTATAGTTAATTTTTAATTTTTTTTTATTACATTTTCACCCCTTTTGAATTGTAAGGATCCTACGCTAATCAAACATGTTCGTTTTGTTGCTATTTTTAGACACTTATTATTTGCTCTTTGATTATAGGAACACATTATGCAATTTGATCTCACTTCTGTTTTGTAAAGGGGTTTGTTTCGTTTTATTATTAGTTTGTTTCAAATCGTCCTGTCTTTTTGGACTATCCACTTTCGATTTCTTACGTGGGTAATCTACACTGGACTTTTAGTTTCACTTTAGGTCAGGATTCACGGGAATTGTGCATTATTCTTTCACAGTTGACTGCTCTTCAATTGCATATATATATTTAAAGTAACCAGCTATATAGCAACAATGTTTATTCAGTAAACAATTAACAATTGATAGATTTTATAGATTGGATCAGATAATACGGTGAGTCTTTTTCTACTATAAAATTCATTGGTAAAGCGTTTTGCTTTATCTTTTGGTTGAGGAATGAGGGATTTAGTCATTTATTTGATGCCTTAGAATCAAGGTTTTTTTTTATCAAACTCTTTAAAAGAGTAAGGTGAGGCTGATATAAAGTAAGACAGCCAATACCAAAACTATTAAATGGAAACCAGTTAGATATTAAAATGTCTAAGAAACACACATTAGGCCCAACTAAACCTAAAATCAAAAATATCAGATAAATTTTGAGCTTTGGTGTTTTGAACATTAAGGTGTCTTTTCGCGACAGTTCTTGTTATCTTCTAGGACAGCGATATTGTTTTTTTTAAATGTAAGTATTAAGTAATAGAAAACCACAAGTGAAAAGTGTTTTCGACACATAAAATACTTTGCAGTGTGAAAAAGTTAATGCTACATTTAAAAAAAATAAGACATTTTTAAGAAATATTTATTACGATTATCATTCTTGGTTTATATGACAAAATGCAAGTGCAACATAATAGTATAATAATTCTCAGTAAATGGAACCAAATCTCAACGATTTTGATTTATATCACCTTATTTGATGTTTGTTCGTGTAAAGCAGCGAAACAAGACTATCAAAAAATTAACATTTTTCGAGTAAAAGTTAAAATATCTTAACTTCTAAAATTTAAAAATATCTTTTGAATATTTACCATGTTTACTGCAGTATTATTATACTAATATGTCTACTAGGAAGTTACGTTTAAAGTCCCACCACAAAGTTCCAGTGTATACCACAATACTCATTACAAATACAGATTTGATAATAATAAAATCTTTACAACAATCATAAACTATTAAATATTCTATATGTACAAAATTAATTCAAAGATTCAAAATTATTAGATATCTCAAACGATAAATAAAATGAAGTTATCTAGAACTGCGAAAAATCAATTTTAAAATAAAATGAAGATTTTCTCTTACTATATCTGAAAAATTTTTGTAAAATTACATATAATGGAAAATATCTAAATATTCATATTAGAAAAAGCATGAGGAGTTTCATGAAAAAATTAAAAGTCCTGCTAAGCAAAGCAGGCACAAACAAGATATACTGTGCGCAAAACTAAATAATACCCCCATTCACCCAATGTTACTTCCTTGAAGATAACTATATAAAATAGATATAATAAATATTTTATCTGCCAATAAGTGTTTGTTCTGCATATATATTATCTAATCGCACTGTTCTGTTCTAACATATTGCCTTATCAGTCATTGGAGAGACGGTAAGTATACAACGTTTACTGTATGCAGTTGAAACCACACATTAAAAAATGTCTATCAATAAGACATGTTAAACTCAAAAAGCGAAAAACATATCTCTCTGAAATCTGAAGTCAACGACCACTCACACAAGAACTTTCTTACTTATCACATTTAAAGTCCATCTTGCCATAAAAGATCAACTGATATCTATCTAATTAAACATAGATCTAGGAAAAATTGTTCACTAAGATTTCAAACCAAAGTCTGACAAAAATCTAGTCTATTTTTTGTTCTTTTGCGCCTTTGTATGATGAGCTAAATATTTGCACACTCTAATAGTTCATTGGGCTTCCTTTCTTAAATAAAAAGATTCAAAGTTTTTTCTGCAGTGCCTGTCGTGTTTACACTAGCTTCCTGTAGTATTTTTTAAGGCCACGAGAATTTCACTTCACTACCAGAAATCTGCCTCCGAAATTCCAAAGTTTCCCGGTTTTTTTATATTTCCGAACTGTGAGATGATTTAATTTACAGAATTTTTCAGCAATATTAAGGTATTTTGTCTTGTGCTGTGAGAAGGTCTTTAAATCTTTCCCCGTGGTTGAGTTCTACGCTTTTATTTTTTTTCACCTGCTGTTATGTATGTTTGAAAGATACAGTTTACTACTTTTCAACATTTGAAAGATTATTATTATCTTATTTTTGGCTTATCGGCTTTCATGATTTGTATATTTTATTTGGGTCTAGCATGAATCAGGAAATTCATGAAATTTGAATCATCTTCCTATTTTTGACTAAAACGTGTTTGATCAAAGTAAACACTGAAAAGATTTCCAATGTTTAAGGTCTAATGCTTTTGATAAGAGGTTACTCATTGAAATATACATATTGCATATGAAAATTCACAAGATGTATTTAACATCGGTTAACCTTATTGTTCGAGCTGACTTCCGTTCGCAATAATGAATCGTATACTGGGTGAGGAAATTAAAACATACTATTTGGTTTCATAGTTGGACTGTCGCTGCTTCTGTGTCTTTGATTTATTTCCTCTGACCTTTTTTGGGGGGACGGTTGGGATCTCACTAAACTAGTTTAACACCACCATAGATCTCATGTAGCTGTCCCAAGTCAGGTTTTGTGGTCATGTGGTTTGTTGTTGTGTTATATGTTTTGTTACATGGGAATTTTGATAAAATTCAGGTAGGAACAGTGTTATTGTACGTATACACGTTTTTTTTATTTCGAGTGGTTTACAGCTTTTCACAATTATTGGTATTCCAATGTTGCTAAAGGCCTTTTGGAGATCTCTTGATTTGTAAAAGGAATTCGAAGATGCCAAAGGAGCTGACAGAAATCGTTAAGTCGGAAAACAGACAAGACAATGGCCAATAAAAAGGAAACCAAAAGCAAACAAAGAACACATAAAATTACACTGAAAACTAAAGCTGGAGTAACACGAGTTCAGGTGCTTCGGAAGGGTTAGCAGCTCCTGCTCCACTAGTGGTACCCGTCGTGGTGCTCATTGTAGTAAAAACCCGGTGATATCTCATTTGTTTTGGTAAGTTCAATTATTAACCGATTTGTTTATGTTTCTTGTCTAAACCTTGTCTAAACAGTAGCAATTTTATTAACAATCTGTATATATAAATTCTCTAACCCTAATACATAACCGAATGTGAAATTTTAAAGTACACATCAAGTCACTCTGTTTCTTTTTTTTTGTGGTTGGAATGAAGCCTCTTTCTGACATTTATCCCATATCTTTTCATTTTTATATGATTCGGTTTACCTAGGGTAACTTAATTCATATTGACTGAATTTGACTTTTCCTAATAATGTCGTAATTATTTTTACTTCCAATGTTTTTAAAGATAGAACAACAGCAAGTGCTCAAATCTCCTAATTCTAGAGAAAATTCATCCTCCAGTCGTTTAAGAATAAGTATTCTGATTCGTGATTTCCTATCTTCATGTTTTCCTGTGGAAGAAAATTAATTTTGCATAAACTTTCAAAGGCACAATGTTTAAATGGAGACAAGTACATCTCGTTGCCTCGAAAGAATTACTCTTTTTCTGATTGGCAAGCGGAAGAAAAATTGAATAGGAATTTACTCTAAAAACGATAAATTGTTTCTAAGATTTACGACACACGGGATGCCTTCAACTTTCATAGTGTAAACTTCGCATATTTATGTGGCAATATTCCTGCTACCCCTGCCTACAGGGATTATGTTTCGCAGTTGTTTCAATACTCTTGTGCCTGTTCCAAGTATCAGGATTTTCTGAAAAGAGCATTGCTGTTGTCGAAGTTGAAGTCGTCCCGCCTACAATTTTATGGTCGCCATCACGAATTGGTTGATCCATATAGTATCAGTGTATCCTAACTAGTTATGGACCTGTTACCGGCAATACAAAAATAAGTTGACCTCTTCTCGGATTGACGTTAACCCGGATCTGAGATTTAGGATTCCACGACAGGTGTTGCGCACACAAGACAGGGGATGCTTAGCCTTCCGGAGCACTTGATCCCGCTACTTCTTTGAAAAGGAGTTGTTGGATTCCAAGCTTTTGTTTCTTTTGTTTCCGTTTTATCTTTTAGTTTGTTTTAAATTGGTCTTGTCTATTTGGACTATGCACTTTTGATCTCTCGCATGGTTATTCTACACTGGACTTGTCATTCTTGATACCCTAGCCTTCTACACTGGACTTGTCATTCTTCATACCCTAGCCTACGATGGACCATTTTTACTCAGATTTAAAAAGTGGAAAAGACAGTCGGTGGTACGGCTCTGGATGACAAGAAATAGCACTCTTGGTAGAAGTAGCAATGTATCGTAATCAGATAACAGTCAGACAATTTCGAAAAAGTGTATGACTGTAACAATCTATCACTGGCAATTCACTTCATATGTTATGTCAGCAGATATATTAACAAATAATACGACTGAAGTAAACGATTGATCATTTTGTCCCAGTTACTGAATTATAATCTACTGTCCATCAGTTCAAATTAATTGGGATATATTAATTGACGATTACCTACTTTCAGCGAAGCTTGTGACTCAGATACAGGGTTAATCACAAATTTCGAGTTTGGATTCCAAGCTTGGTATTGACTTCTGACGGTCTGTCTCTCTTTCTCCAAAATAACATCAAAGCACGACGATGCTCATACTTGAGAGCAAACTTATTCATTATACTGGCGACGGTGCATTCTTCGCAATTATAGGAATAAAACACGTAATGTTTTCTTGCAAAGAAGTGGGAAACACTACAGTCAAATAAATAAAAAAACTTTCAAATTAAATGCTACGGACGCCAATTATATATTACTAACACCTAGATTGAAATTTATTTCTGGTATATTAAACTCCCAGCTATAATACAGCCCAGAACAAATCAGAAAACTCTGCAGAGATGCCTACAATTTCAAAACAATGTTGTTTAGAGTAGGATAATGACAAGAAAAGGTGTGGATTGTGTCTTGTCTTTCTGGTATATATTCCATATTCTTTCTTTAAATATTATTATGGAGTTTTTCTCTTGTGTTGGTTTGAGGTCCCCGTGCTTAAGTTATATGCTCTTATTTATTTTTGTTACTGGAATGTATGTTGGAAAGGCACAGTATACATCTTTTCAACGTTGTTAATTCTTATATTTAAAGTCTGTATAAAGTTATTTGATTCGATCAGTCTTACCAGAAAAAAATCAAAATTACTGTAATACGGTAGGGACGCTCTCCGCGCGCTTGCACATAATTGCCTGTTTTCCAATTGTTGGTCCTGAGCGTACCTGATAGAGGTTAATCCAGAACAGCGCTTCTAATGCAGTGAAATGAGTCATTTTATTTATATATATGACTATATTTGTCACCCATCTACTCTTTTTTTAACATGTTGCACCAGCCTTGCATCCTGAGTAATTTTAACTTCCTCACATCTTGGTTCCTCCTTTCACTGTTTTCATTCACAGTACCCTGTGCATTTTTGCTTTATGCCTTTTAATATCATGTTCCCCCTAAATACCAAATGGTTCCTTCCTGTTTTTAGTCACAACATTCTAAACTGCGACAGCTTCAGTACGAAAATCTATACGGGAAGCATCACTTAACGACCGTTTCAGTCCAAAAGTTTGCTGAAATGCAATATATAGGTATCGACAGGTTTGCGTTCGACTGGTTGTTCATCTTTAAGAAAAGTTTGATATTTGCTCGTGTCTGTAAGAAATAAACCACGTTTACTGCTAACAGTGTAGATGTTTCACTTTCGCTTCTTAGAAATAAGAATCGAATCGGTTACGGGACGTATCTTACACCAGAATTCGAATCAAGGAAAGCTTGAATTTATTTAATTAAGCTAAGGTTATTAAAGAAATTACGATATGGAATTTCACAGCATATTAAATACCCTAACAATTCATTAATATTATGTATAATTGTTATCGACTGAAAAGTAAAACGTCTAGAAATGTGCAGTCCGCAAATTAAATAGTACAGATATTGGTAAAAGTTTTTATGTTTATTTTTGTAAAAATCTTATTCCTTTATTCTCATCTCAGATTTAGATTTCCACTGTCCCTAATATTTTAACCTCAGCTGTTGGTTCAGCGATATTGCAGTTAGATGAAGAATGTTCCCGACATTCTCGGTATGCAAGTGTAACAATGTTGAATAAATATTGTGAATGTTGTTATGCAATATGAACATTATCACGGATAACGTATAACCCACATGGTGATTTTTCTAAGCCATCGGCTCGGCACCTACTTGACTTCTAATTGTTATAATGGTTAAATGCTGTCGTCTATTGACATCAAATTCTAACCTGTTTCTCCGTAGTCAGAATGTCACTCATCTTACTTTTATACTGTTTTGGTTTTAAAATATGTTCCAAATTGATTGATTGATTGATTATTGTTTAGTAGTACATATACTTAAATACTACGATAAAAGTGAAGACCTACAAAAATTCGTTGAGAGCTCAGAAAAGAAAAAAAGGAGGTTCTATAATAATTGCAAGGTAAACAGGGGAAGGTTTAGCCACCAAGGGGTATAATACAATTGATTCTTTCGGTGCCTTTTCTGATCAAGTATTGGATTTTGAACACCTTCTCGAATATTACAAGTTTAACGAACGGAATGAAATATAATGAGGACATTTTCGAGGTAGTGGCAAAAAAGTTTCACACTAAAAAAGGATACCCACATAAAGCAAAGATGACTTTTAAACATCTGGGGCCAGTTGTTCAAAAGTTAACCACTTTTTTCAACTTCCAATATTGACAACACTGTAAATATTTCAAGTCTAA
>JAULBM010062353.1:0-20016 GCA_032357055.1 Geukensia granosissima | reverse complement strand
TTCAGATCTGTCGTCTATCTACTTCCTGTTTGCCGAGCGGGGGCATCTGTGTCCCCAGGACACGTTTTGCCTCTGTTATATAGATAAGACTCTTCATTAGGAACATATAGGTATAGGTTGTATGTATAAAAAAACATCTTCATGAGTAATAAATAAACTCTATGTCAAAGTTTTTTGAAACGGGTAAAACGGTTGTGAAGGAATAACTGTATATCGTATTCTTATAAAATAGTGTTCATTGTGTAGATTGATAAAAGTGCAAGTAACTTGCCATAATACGTTTAAGCATTCGTGATGTCGAGTTTTTGTTCTCTACGGAGAGTTTACATTATAAAATTAGCCATGTGTTTGACGGAAGTGGTCAATTGCACGCGCTAGCGCGAGACTGCGAGTATACATTGTCAACGCTGCGTAATAATTAAGTAATTTAACCAGAACTAAATAATCTGCAAAAAATACTTAGTGGTGCTTATGAATGTAATTTTAAAAAGTAATTCTTCTGATATGTATCGCAAGAGGGAATGATACTTTCTTTTGATTTAAAATAAATCCAAAGGCGGAAATACACAAATAATTTAATTAAGCCCGAAATTCGCACTCCAGAAAAGCTTGGCATAGAGTATAGTAGGAATTCTTAATATGAACGGCCTAGAGCTGATATATTCAAAATTGCTACGTTAAAAATATTTCATGATTGCAGTTCATATTATTTTACGGAAACCTTGATCATTACAATCCCACAATATGATAATATACGATAAGAAAATAAAGAATATGGAATAAATGACGGAAAGAAGGCAATCCATTCATTATTTAGAGCATACACCTCAAGCACGGGGATTTACATTTTTTGCGATTTATCTGCGTATAAAGCGCTTTGTCTTGATAAACCTTTTATCAGGTACACTATGAACCAAAACATTAGAAGCCAAAGTTAGGACCAAAATATAGTCCAATCACCAAACATAACAAAACAAGCACTAAAATACAAACAAATCGAAATGGGAAGACAAATCCTACGACAGGGACAACTTTATGAAACGAACAAAATTAACTGAAAACATTATTCAACAGTATTATATGTGCATTGATCCATTTCTGGCTGTCATATGACATCAGTAACGTTTTTGCCTACATGAACTACTAACAATATTTGGTGTGCTAAAATAAGCAAATTCCAATGTTATAGAATTTATTCAACATTCATAATTTTGTATTTTGAAACCACTTGGTCGATGCATCTGCCAGTGGACCAGAATTCACCGCGGGTATTCACCAGCCGATTTGTCACTTGAAATTATCAAACAATGTTTGGCAGAAATTTACTTTATTTGTTAAAATTCTAAAGCACTGAAAATACGGAAATGCCTCGTAAAGTTTTGCACTTTGTAGTTGTAGCTTCCATCGGATTTGTCTTCCCATTTCGATTTGTTTAGATTTGAGTGCTTTTTTTGGTATGTTTAAATTTGAGTGCTTGTTTTGGTATGTTTAGATTTGAGTGCTTGTTTTGGTATGTTTAGATATTGGACATCCCACATTGTGGTTCTAATGATATTGACGAAATGATGTAACTACTTGAAATGTACATACTGTTTCATGTTTGTCAACTGGAACAAACTGTGCTCCTTTTATAGCAGATTTTTTTCTTTACTGTTATGAATCTCAGTTAATGGCCAAACTTCAACAGGATCCTTCTAGAACTGATTTGATAGACAAATTCAACAATACCTATCGCTACCTTGACGATCCATTTTTTCCGTTAATAATTCAGATTTCTACCAATACACTTCCGAGATTTATCCAAAGGAACTAACTTTGTAAAAAACCAATAACAATAGCCTCAAATGCCCATTTCTCAACTCAGATGTATATATTTAAGGTAAATTCTCCACCAGAATTTACGACAAGAGGGACGATTTTTCATTACCAATGTTTAATTTTCCGTTCCTTTACGGGGAGGTTCTTTTGGTTCCTTCGTACGGTGTTTACGTTTCTCACCTTGTTCAGTTTGCCCGTGTTTGAAGCGACGTTTCAGATTTTAATGAACGCAATATCTGTATGTATAACTGAAAAATTATTAAGTCAAGGATTTAGTTACAATAAATTGATTAAAACATAAACTGAATTCTATCATAAATATAAAGATTAGGTATCAATATTGGATGTACTTGTTATCATCTCATAAAACATAAGATATCACATCCTACTTTTTTCGGAAACGTAAATAAAGCTCGAAAATTTAAACAAAATCCACAGGGTCTTAACATTCATCTTAATAAACATATCCGTATTATAAAATCTATCAATATGGGTTTTATAGGAACTAATATTGACTTTCTTGTTCACAGCTTAATACGGAACTAAACAGTTTATACTTGTACTAACATTTTCTACTTCCTGTCTATATAAATTTTATCTTGGCATTTGTACAACCCATATTTGCTTTGACATCCAATGATATTTAAACACTAAATCCAATTGGACGTGTTTATATTGAAGTAAAGGAAAACTTGATTTCCTGATCGGTCGTTTTGGGGTTTTTAACTAGCAGACAGCAACTGCGAGTACTTTTTTTAGGTTGATACGTTTGTTGTATCTTGTATTAAGTCTTAATTATAAGATTTCTTATTGGTTTTTAGTATCGATCTCAAGTGTTAAATACATTTCAACATATTTTTATAGTGTGTGTTTTTATTGCTGTTTTGTCACACCACTGTCCCAGGTTATGGGGAAGGGTTGAGCGCTCACCAACCGGTTTAACCCCGCCACATTCCATATGTGCCTGTCTCAAGTCAGTAACCTGTAACTCCAGTGGTCAAATTATCTGTTTTACTCCATGTTTGATGCTCATCCCTATTGGGAACCTAGTCTTTGCAAGTATTCTAAGTCATAGGTCTTTTTGAGTTACTGTAAGTGCACCAATGGTGGTTGTGGTTTTTGTCTATCTGTTTCATGTTTTGTCACTAAGTTAAAGGGGGAGGGTAACGCTAAGCCAATAGTGATATTCATCCAGGGGTATAGTAAAACTATGGTAAATAAGACTCGAAGATATCAAATGATTAGCGTAAAGCACATACAAAATTTAACGAAAAAGGGCAGATAGATATCGGTAAGTCAGGCAATACCATGACCAACACAATTAAACGGAAGATAAACACGGCAGATAAAACTCTACATTGAAAACTGAAAGCTATAGTACACATCATAACTAAGGTGAGTTGATTAACAACTCATGTAACTCAATAAAGCCGGTGGAAAGTCAAGTCACAACCGGTATAAAAATGAATAAAAGTTACGTCAGTGGGAAAGTATCTATTGTAATGTTTAATGGATTTTTGTACTGGTCAACCAAATCATGATGACCACTAAAAACTTTCGTCCAACTAATTACTTTCATATTTCCATGAGAGATCTATGGTTAAGTAGCTTTCTTATAGAAGCAAGCCTCTTACAATAGAAAACAATAGGAAGCACAAGTTATAGTGTAATAAATATATACTCCGTACGCATACACACCTGAAATATTGCTAGACAAGAACGGAAAGTGGGAAAATCAAAGTCATCTCTTTTGTCGTAAATTTTTATTCTAAACTGACATTTTCTGAATGTAAGTTTATGAATGAAGTAGTATTTTCTGTGTCTAGTATCCTGAATTAAAAGCTCAATGTGATAGATTTGGCAGATAAAGCCACTAATACAGAATTATTTATTGAACAAAAAACATATAAAACAAAAGTCGAAACCAGATGATCATACTTTTTTATCTTTGAAGTTAGATACATACTAATAAAGGTTGATATGTCGCGGAAGGGTGCAGTTGGTTGCCATTGCAATGCTGATAGTTCATTAAACATTACAAACATGGTGTCGAAAATCTTCAGAAAACTTTTATTAGAAAAAATAGTAGTTAATAACAAAATAAGGTTTGTCTGTTCCTGGAACAAAATTTTTATACCTGCGTTTACTCAGAAGACAGAAAAGCTAATCTCAAGAAAGTTAAACACAACCACTCAAAACACTACACCAAAGCTTGATCAAAAACAATATAATTTATTTTGCACTTATAACAATATTACCACCTATCATATGTGTCTAACTTAAGGATTTTATATGTTTTCACGAAGAATTAAGGAGTAAGCTATATATGCCAGGTCAAGGTTTGGTACCATTCTAAAATATTTTAGATTTAATTTTCTAATGGGTAGTAGGTTTTCAAGAACTCCTATAGCGCCAAGAGAGAAGAATAACATATAAATGTGGTACATATATTAATAAAAAGCGGCAGACATTTCCTTTTATTTCAGTCTATGATTTTTGCTGATAATCATCAAATCTTTACCCTATACCTTAAAATTTGACAGAAAAAATATAAGCTTTTCATTTTTCTTTAACATGAATGTTTGCCACTTTTCTAGAAATTTTTAGTGTACGTCTTTTGATTGCACCAAGATTCAACATTTATTTTCAGCGAAAATTTAAAGAAAATAGGGGATTTTTTTTAATAGATTTCAGATTTACCCATGCAATTGTTAATGTTGGATTTATTTTGTTGCTACATCGACTATCGTTAATATGAAACAAATTTAGTACGATTTGGACAGTTTGTCATCTTGAAAGTAAAGAATTTGTACCTTTTACCATTCTATTTGACATGAACATTGTACTTTTGTAGATAAAGCTTTGCACATGATAAAATTATGCAATTTTCTTTGACAAAATCCACACTTTTTACTTAACTCTATCAGTTATATGGCAATAAAATCTCGACACTATGAAATAAGGCGGAATACTGAAAAATAGAATATCTCAGTAACTGTATTATAGAATTTTTTAATGCTGCAGTGTGACCTAATTCCCATCACAAACCTATTATTTTTGTTTTAGATTATACTGAAAAATATTTTACTCTATTTCTGACTATAATGACAATAATAAACTAATATTTGATGAAAAAAAAAATCCCGCTTAGTCATGTTATTTTTAAGTATTACGTTCTAAATGAGCTTAATATGTAAGATTTCTTAACTTTTTAATTACATGTTTTGCTATTTGATAAATAGGTGGTGTGACCATAGTAATGTACAATGCATGCCTGAAGAATTAAAAAATATAATTCTTTTAACTCCAGTGTAGAATACCCGTGTAAGAGATCAAAAGTGCATAGTTCAAAGGGACAAGACAAATTTGAAACAAACTAATAGATATAAAGAAAACAAAAGGAACAAAGGCTTTGAATCCACGAACTCCTTTGCAACACATGAGTGGAATCAGGTGATCATGAAGGGTAAGCATCCCCTGTCTTGTGAGCCACCCCGTCATGGAAATCTTAAACTGTAATCTGGGTAAACGTCAATCCTTGAAGAGGTAAACTTATTGTTATATTACCGATAACAGGTCCAGAACTAGTTGAGATACACTGATACCAATCTCTTCCTGGTTTTTGTAGGGTTCGTGTTACTCCAGCATTAGCTTTCAGTGTAGTGTTGTGTGTTCTATGTTTGTCTTTCGTTTCATTTTGTTGGCCATGGTCTTGCCTGTCCTCCAAATTATCCTTGTGGTAGTAATTTATGAAACAACAGGAATGCTCTCTTCAGAAAATCCCGATTCTTTGGACAGGCACAAGAATACCGAATCAACTGCCAAACATAAGTCATGTAGGCAGGGGTTAATATATTCACTTATTATATTTATTTAAAGTGCAAATAAGCCTTTTTAAAGAAATCGGAATGTTTCGGGAATGGTTGCAAAGAAATCTGTTTGATAAATACTGGGAATTTCTGTTAACTTATCCAAATTATAACTGATGATTGAAATAACTATTAAGTATAAGTATTTGATTTTAATTTTATTTTTGTTCAGATTGTTTTGAAATTTGAAGGTTTTCTTGTATGATTTATAATGTGTTTTGAACTGGGATTCTGTAGAATTCTGAAATACCCATGCAAGGATTTCTTAGTATGTTGCTTGGATTTACTTTGATTTTCATCTTTAGTCATGACTAAAAGGGGAATGTTCAAATTCAACAAGACTTAATAACCTTGCCGCACGTTGCAAGCCCTTGTCTCAGGCCACTGCTATTCTCGTGGCTATTGGTTTGTCTTCATCATAATTTTTTTATATTTATTACATTAGGTATTTTCCTTTCATTTAACATTTATTTTAGTAAAGGGGGCTGGTCTGTCATCGAGATTTCAGCCTTCTGAAGGCATTGTGAAGACGTCTAGATTTTGAGCTCTCGGCAGCCTTTGTACAGATGTACTACGGTCTCCTTGAAGCTACCTCTCATTTCTTTCATAGATAACAGATTCTTTTTAGAGTTTCCGATTGCTTCCTGTGTATGCTGTATTAAAATGGCTTTAACTCTGCTTGTGGATTATGTCCCCGGGGGAATAACCAGCGCCGTTGTCAGACTTGTCTGACATGAAATTTATCAAACAATGTGTTACAGAAATTGGCTGCATTAGTTAAAATTCTAAAGCACTGAAAATACGGAAAGACCTCGAAAAGTATTGCACCTAGTAGTTGTCCATCCCCTCGGATTTGGCATCCCATTTCTAATTGTTTGGATTTGATGGCTTCTTTTGCTATGTTTGGATCTTGGACTTCCTACGTTTTTGGTACTTTTGCAACTGATGAGATATAACTCCTTGAAATGTACCTATATCATACCAAAATTCTTCACATATTCAACATTGGTAATTTTGTATTTTAACAAGAAGCTAATCTACCAAGTCTGTACTTTTGTTGTCCTAATGTAAACCTTTAGCATCAGTATCTACGTGCGTATATATGTATATTATTAAAAGATTTTGCTAAAAGCCTTTATGTAGCCAAGAACCCTAAACCAGTGCAAAACAGCGAACAATTATAGTCACCATTAAAGATCACTTAAGATTTCATCAAGAGTAATTTCTGCAGCAATTAAAATCAGTTTTTTATCTCGATTCGACAGATTGACTATAGTAACTTATCATTTGTAACCAATACTATAAAAATGTCATTTGTCATAAATAAAGAATTATAATGTTATGCTAACTGTTTGAATATCGACACAATGCAACTAATCTGGATTATTCGTGATCTGGTGATTTATGGACAGTATTAACTTCACTTTACAAATGAACTATAACTCTTGGACTTACACACAACGAAAAACCGATGGTTTCAGCATAAGTTTTACGAAATAAGGTAAATAGAGTAATGACGTCACGATAATGTCCAGTTGAAAATGTTTATTCTTAGGATGGTGTTTAAGTATATGTCTTTTGGATGTCGTTGTAGGGCAAGAAAATGGCGCACAACTCCGGTTTTGTATTAAGAAACTTTCATCCCTTTGTTTTGGTAAGTATTATTTTTTTCTTTGAACACTTCTCTTTTATGTCCCTTAATGAAGTTTTGAATTATGTTTTCTTTAAAGTTTTGACTGTTTTTATTTGTTTTCGTTTAGGAGTTGATAAGATGGCCTTTCTTTTTAGAATTCGATTTTAACACTGTGAACTTGACCTCAAAATGTCTGGTATTTTTATAAATGTATCATCTAGCATACTTTACATGTAGTAGACAGATGCTAAATATGCACCGTTTGTCAAAGTTAAAAGGAGTAGAGGTATTTTCTAAAGGAAAAATATGCCCTATCTCTCCAATACAAAACGTACTACTACTGACAAAACGAAGATAAGTAATAACAAACAAATCAATTTCAGCATTTACAGAAATGTTTAGTTGTGGTATTCATCGGTACTGTAGGTGTACAATGTTGTTTCCTACCAGAGTTCAAGTCACCGCTGGATGGTTTACACTTCAAATCACTTAAAGGATATCCAAGGTAACATATAAGGTTTAGAGAATCTTGATACAAAAGTCCAACTATGCAAAATACAGTTGTACAAAAATGACAACAAAGAATTAGTTGTTATGTGAAATGGGAAAAACAGTATCCAAATTTTAAGTAAAAAAAAAATTAGCTAAAATATTGTTCGTGGAACTCTTTTTGGAGATTTTTGACGAAAAGCTTTTTATTTCATACTTAGCATTGATTGGCATGATTTTGAGTTCTAAAATCAAGAATCTCCTATTTTTAATTATCTTCCATGAGCTATTGAAGCTTTCAAAGAAAATAAAATTTCTTTCCTCTGTCACTCCCGAACAGACCGAACAGCTATATAAATTACTAGTATTATGCTGACTCCAATTTATATTATAATCTGCCTAATACACGTATGTGCTTCAGATGGATAATAAATTGCTCATTAAATATTTTGTGTTCTTTTCTATTTAATATTATCAGTAATACAATTTCATACTTTAATAGGACAAATATAACAGCTGAAATAGAACTGAACAAAAACATAAGCCATGACATCAGACGAATGGGAAGAATGAGAGCACACGAAAGAAAAGTGTAATTTGTTTAAATATTTTTATGATAATCCAAATATGATAATGAAGGCATAGGCAAATGAACGTTGTTTTCTTTAATTTTGTTCTTTTTTGCAGTAATCTGGTAATTTTCAAACCCTGTCGATCCTTCATTTACATATTTAATTTATAAAAATAAGAGATGTGGCATGATTGTCCATGGGACAGCCACCAACCAAGTGACAGTAGACATTTAACTTCTACAGGTCCCATTATGGCCTTCAACGATGAACCAGAGTCCATACCATAACGGAAGCTGTAAAAGGTCCCGAATTACAAATTGTGAAACTATACATAAAACACGACTATCGACCTAATCTAAAGCGAAAATGGTGAATATATAATAATAAATGACTAACAAAACAACAACAACCACTGGGCTAGAGGTTCCTGGCTTGGGACAGGCACATTAGTATGTGGCGTTGTGCCTTTTCCGGCATTTTACTTGCAACATCTTTGTCATTGGAAACACAGATATTGTAAATCAAAAGCGAATGTATTTCTCCAATTTATGAAACCTTATTTATTTGAATGATGAATGACACAGTGGACCGATACAGAACTTCAACTTTCGTCTTTGTAAAGTCAAATTCGTGCGTGTAAATTATTTATGCAGTTTTGAAAATAAAAACAAACAATGAAAAAGCATTTCTGAAACGTTCCATTCATTGTTCTTGAAGCATCCTTAACTGGTAGTCAAATAATATACGAGTGAGACCAGCATCCTGTAAATTAAACAACTTTTGGACAAAGGGCATAACATTTATTATTGTCAGCAACATATACAAACCTGGGTACAGAAATAAGTTCATTAAAATAACATTTATTACTTTCTCAGATATTCCATCAAATTATATATCTTATTAAATTGAAAAAAAATCATATTAATAGCTGTTATTGTTTATCATATAAAGGTTATCAGTATTTCCTGAAAAGGCATCTATCGAAAATATCGACATACCTCACAGTTCTAATGTGTGCACAATCCAGAGGAAATACTTCGTAATTAGGTCAATTCTTGTTGACAAAGATCTTGGGGACTGCTGGGTGTTATGGCAATGGAGGGGAATAAACATCACGTGGACAGAATGTGAACGGTAAAGTATGCGAGTCCGTTTAAGTGCAGCAGTTAACCGAGGCTTTTCCTTTGCTAATTAGGTATATTTGAAAACCTTTTGAGTATGTGGATTTCAATAGAACCTCACATGATAAACTACCATTACAACCAAATCTCGGTTCTAGTTTTTAAGAATAAATGAAGCTTCCATCCGTCGTAAAATCAATGCTGTACATGTTTATGTTCCGGGAAAATAATTGATGACACTTTAAAAAAGAATCCATTGATCTTGTTCACCTTTCCATTAAACTGTTGATACCAATATGACCAAACATGTAAGCGCAATTACGCAGGTATACAAATAAGTTCACAAAGTGCTTGGATATTTATTTTTTTACAAATATTTATGAATTATGAAAAAATATGTAAGAATTGTGCGTTGTAAACTTTACTGTTTATTTTCAGGTATTGTAAAGATGTACCAGCCAGACCACCATTCTACCTTTATGTCTGTTTACCAAGCCACATAATAGAATTTTCCTTTTGGGCCTTCTGTCCGCTATACAGAAAATTTATCATGAAAACTGTTGAACTTCCACAATGTTGTTCTTGTAACAAATACGACTGTTTAATTCAACCAAAAATAATTAAAGTTGGGACATATTAACTGTTTAGCCGTCTGTTTTGCTTTTGAATTGTCCTTTATTTTATTCATAACTCTGCTTGTTTTCCAGTGGATGTCGTTTTTTGTGTTAAAATGTTTTTTTTTTCACATTGAATACCTTTGTGGCCGAAAGTTGTTACACTTGAATCACACTTTGATTGTGGGGCTTTTTACAGCTTAGCGTAGAGTGTGGATACGTTTCCATTGCTGGAGAACTTAGGGCAACCTGTACATTGTAATTTTTACGTTTGGATAGCTGTCTCATGCACATTCATACCACATCTTCTTTTCCTCTTTATTGTGTTGCTATATTTGATGGACTTATTTGTTTTACGTTTTTTTTCTAAATACTTTTAGCTATTGTAAAAGCTGCAAGAATTTCCTGTGGTTTGTAATGTTTAATGGGCTGCATTGGAATACTCCTATACGTTCTAGACAAAGTTTAAAGTATTTCATAGGACTCATTATAAGATATTTTTGGCCTGTCTTTTAATTTTCACCTGCATGTATGAAAAACGACAAATACTCGAAGATATAAACACATTTATCAAGAAGCGACCGAAAATATATAATGCAATCAAAAGGGCTATATCCTCACTTCATTTGACGAGTTCTAAATCTCATTTAGAAAACGACTAATGTACAAGTCAGTTTGGTTCTAATGCTACTGATGAGAGGTTACTCCTTTAAATGTACATAAAGCATACATAAATTCTTCATATTTATTCAACATTGTTAATTTTGTATTTTGAAAGGCTAAATAAATAATATAAAACAATGAAAATATAATATTAAAATTGACAAAAGTTCTAAATAATGAACACGGATACTGACTATGGACAGACATAGGCTACAGGTATATGGCGGGGTAGATATTTGATGTTATCTGGCTTTTTTGCAAAAATCGTATTTTCACAGACGACTGCCGCTAAAACAAGGTCAGAGTACATTTATATCTGAAGTTTTGACCCTTTGATGAAAAATCATTTAAAAGTTATATTTGTCTGTAATAGTGAACGACTAACAATGGCCTACAAAAACAAGTTGATTAAGTTAGACTTTGTTTACTAAAAAATGAAATTCTGGTCATTTAAAGGAAAAAAACAAGAAATGCACAAAAGTTAATTTTGGTACAAAGACTAAACTGTTACTTCTTTACAAAAACTGCGCTAGTCCATTTCCTATTCTGGCACAGGTGGTGATTTAAACAAGTTGCTGACATATCGAGGGCAAACGTAATTTGTTTGTTTAAAATTGAGGACAACTGCTAAAACTTTTCCCGCTTTAACTATTTTAAATATAAAGTTTTGTAAGCTGTCACGACGTAGTCAAATTTGATTGCCGATTGGCTGGCACACTGCAAACTTCAGGTGTAAGTTGCTAGCAGACACCGAAGCAGTAAAGAATTTCTGCAATCAGTTGTTTGTTTTGTTTCCGTTTGATTGATTAATTGAATTTATTTGCTTACTTAACATTTGAATTTCCCCTCTGAATTAAATAATCGCCATAATATAAATATTTTACGAAAGAACTAAACGTTTTGTCAGAATATCTTCATTCTATTTATTTCCCACGTAATATATACGCTAGATGTTTAGTTGTCTGTGTGTGTGATTTGTGTTGTGTCGTCATGGTTTCGAATATACCGAATCTTTCAACTTATTCCATCATGCCTGATCCATCGGTTTCTCTTGTACTTTCTTTCATTTTTGGAGGTTTTGTAAATTTGGTATTTACTGCACCAAATACATTGCACTTCCGTCGGTTTGATTGTCTGTTCGTCCATTCAACGTCAACATATGTATAAATGAGAGCCAAGAAGTATCATGCGAAATTTGAACTAAGAAATTTGTAAATACGAGATGCAGTATCTGAAACTACCAATCTGAGATTCGACACACAATATATAAACTAACCTAGCAGAAGACAATTTAAAAAATTCTGAGGTTTTTTACCATGAGAACAACAGCTAAATAAAGATATTTTCAAATCTATTAGGTGAAAATGAAAGGTCATTAAACGAATTAAAACACTTTCATAAAAAATTACTTGGTTTTTTTTCTTTTGACAGTTAAGATACTCATTTGAGATTAAAGACATGGTGGCGTAATTAACTTAAAGACCACCCAGAAAAAAATTGTTTGTAAATACAAAATTACCAATGTTAAATAAATATTTAACATATTAAATATTTATATGTATAATAAAGTATTTAACATATTAAAATCAAGGTACAAGTTTAGTGTCGAATACCCATGTGTGAGATCAAAAGTGCATAGTTAAAGAGGCAAGATAATTTGAAACAAACTAAAAGATAAACAAAAAATAAAGGAAAAAAGGTTTTGAATCCACGAACTTCATTACAAAACAGAAGTGGGATCAGGTGCTGCGGAATGGTATGAATTCCGTGTCTAGCGTGCAACACCAGTCGTGGAATCCAATTTAACAATTATGAAAGTTTCTTTGTGTAAGATTAAGTTTCTATTAAAAGATGTATATGATATTCAGCAACATTAGGTTTTTCGAATAAAATATTTTCATTTCTGAATAAAAGCAGTTGAATACCTTTAAATAAATCATTTTGGAATCTTATTTTTAGTTAGGGTTTGCCTTTATATATGACTGTCTCATTTAAAATTTAACCATATCCCTCTATTTCTTTATAAAGGTTAATATCAATATGTTATCAAGTCACTCTAACTCAAGTTTGGTTTTTGTTCTTAAAACATTGCAACAGCTTTTTGTAGTCATGTCCTTGCACTGGTTTTTCTCAAAATTGAAAGTTGTAAGAAAACGTTTAAATACGTAATGAATTTTCTGATTTCTAATGTAGTAATGTTCTCTAATGTAATATTTGAGTAAATATAGTTCTATTTATAAAGAATCAATTAGAATGAAATCTCAATGGGCTTTCTAATGTTCATTTTGTGTCTGTCATTTTCTTTAATTATTGATGAAAACTTTTTATTAAGGCTATTGATCTATTTAATTTTCGAACCGGAAAAGATGAAATAATAATCACCATAAACGATATCAGGGAATGTAGCCTGAAAGGTGTTATATGTAAGTAAAAATAAAAAAAATAGGAAAAATATTGTAGATAAGTATGTTATCATTAGAAAAATTATGTTTGCGTTAATCTAGACGGTGGAGGATCTTATAAAACAATATATGATACACGTATCACAAAATGATTCACTGTTTGGCCATTTTGTTGATTAAATCTCAAGGTCAAAATCCGGTAAGTGACATAAAGACAGATTAGCAAATAACTGTTCCCTTGGTGATGGCATCTCTTAAACATCAGTACGAATATATCATGTGAACTCCAGTTAAAGGCGATATCTACACGAGAAGGACAAATTAACAAAAGGAAGTAAAATAACCTTGATTTCTGGTAGGATTCTTTGCATTATTTATCTCTAAAATTAAAGTCTTTATAAACTTTGCTGAAATTAGAGAGAATCGGTTATATCTCTCACTCGTTTTCAAAGATGTTATTTAAAAAAACAAGACGTACACGGTTTGGGTTTAGATTAAAAATAAAAAATCTTAATCAAGGACCCTTGATCTCAAAATAGTGTTCTTTGCTTAAACAGTAAGTAAGATTTTTGTGCTAGGTAATCTATAAATATAAATATATATTTACTTGTTATCTCAACATTCTAACACTATGTTTTACTCAGAAAGGCCATTTTTACCTACAGAAAAATGTTACACAATACTATCGTTACGCAAGGAATATCGAAATGTAATGACAACGCAAATAATTTCCACTACATTAAGTCAAACTGTTATCTATAATAGATGTGGATATATATACCAGTCTAGGCATTCGATTGGTTTGACAACAATTTTAACACACTTTATTTTAACATTATTTAACAAAATAAAAAAGTGTCGTCCGTAATGATGTATACCTTTAGAGGAATTCGAAGATACCAAAAGGGCAGACAGAAATACTGACAAGACCATGGCCAACAAAATGAAACGAAAGACAAACATAGAATACACAGGACAACACTGAAAACTAAAGCTGGAGTTACATGAACCCTACAAAAACCAGGGTGAGTTCAGGTGCTACGGCAGAGTAAGCAACTCCTGCTCCACTAGTATTACTCAGTATTCAAAGCCAGTGTATAGTCACAATCGATGTTAGTCACAACCGGTATAGAAACAGATTCGCTTTCATGACAGGCGGAAACACTTAAATTACTAAGGAGGATTAATTCCCTGTATTTTACATGGAGGCGAGCAACCGGCGGCACATTTTCAAGAATTCAATTCACCCATATACCTATATTATATTTATCTTTCCGATTCCAGTGGTCGTCAGAGTGGGAAATGGTCACGTTTTTGTTAAATGTAGGTCAAAGAGCAATATGACACATTTTCATAAATGTCTCCTACCTTTCAAAATTTGTTTATTGAAGAGAAAATCAAATGAAAAAAAATAAATTCTGTTCATTTTTGAGAAATTGTGTTTTCGTTTGATTCAAAAATAAGTATATATAGTGACGTAATTTGAGGTAAAAAGAGCAGAATCCGGAAAATCCCTCTTAAATGTAATAATATCAAACAGAATTAATTTACTTTGATAACCTTGACATTACACAATATTAGAATAATGTAAATTCAATATTTAATAACACAAATGTTTTAGTGTCTTCAGGCGAAATATTTCACGCCAATACCAACGTGATCGACACTAGAGAGTCAGTAATGAAATTAAGCGAAAAATACGAAGTACGAAGGAAGTGTAGTCTCTTGTTAACGTCAAGGTCAGAGACCGTCTGGTAGGGATTTTGAGGGTTTTAAGAGGAGGAGCTGAAGTTTAACACAACTTTTTAGTTTTTACATACAATTTCATAAGAATCTTCTTCGTTTTCCTCGATTTTCTGCTTTGCCAGTTCGTTTTTAAAATTCCCCGTGCACTGACATGCACATAGATTTGTGCAACCAATTTTTTGTTCAAGGCAGATTTGTCAGACGGTCATCACATTTGATTATCATCACATTTTATTTCTGGGTCCTTTTGAAGCTTGCCGTGGGGTATGGCAATTATTGAAGGTCTTATGTCATCCTGTAGATATAAAAATGAGACATGAGACATGATTGTCCATGAGACAGCCATTCACCAATGACAGTCGAATTTAAACTTCTACAGGCCCTATATATTCAGTAAAAAAGGACATGAGGCATGATTGTCCATGAGACAGCCATCCACCAAATGACAGTCAAATTTAATCTTCTACAGGCTCTATATAATAAGTATAAAAATAGGACATGAGGCATGATTGTCCATGAGACAGCCATCCACCAAATGACAGTCAAATTTAAACTTCTACAGGCCCTATATATTAAGTATAACAAGAAAAGATATGGCTATTAGCCATATCTAGCTACTCAGTCTAGATATTTTAAATGATTATAACATCATAAACTTATTACATGAACGTATGATGTACTAAGAAATGGAATATAGGATGGTGCGATGACATTAATGTGTGATATAATTGAAAATGTATTCAAAATTTCCCACTAACGACATCCTTTTTGAAAACCAAAAATAAAAAAAATCTGGTAGCTGAATTTATCCTTAACTTTGGTGCCTATTTAATAATTGGTTAAACCATATTGCATACTTTACATGCCTGTCACAGTTTGAAACATGTGATCCAGTTGGTGTTGTGTTCACTTTTTACCGTTATTTGTTTTGTTTTTTTTTCTAATGGATTTGGGTTCTAGTATTTCTTGTATAATTTAATTTGAATTTTAGTGTGCCTTTTAATTTAAAGCTTAGTATAGTATTGTCCATTGTTAATGAATGATCTGTACATGTGACAATTCATACAATATCACTCTTATTTATATTCTGGATATTTTGAAAAAGTAGAATAAATTATTTATCATTTTATACACTAGTGTAAACTGAGAAACATAAATATCATATATTTTACAACTGAAGAACAAAACAGAACATATTTTATTGCCAATTAAAAAGGCCTACAGGGGGCTATATGAGAATAGAGTACAAAAGGAAAAGGGCATTGGCAAATAAAAAAGTACAATTACATATAAAAAGCCATATTATATATTGCTGCTATTAATTTTCTATTTGCACTGAGTATCTTCTGGTTTTCAGAAGTACAATGTAAGAAGATATGAAATATTTTGTGCATTTTCTAAAAATCTAAAATTTGAAACTTCGTTTTGAACCAACCCAAAAAGAGTCTTCCTATCATCCGAAATTTTTTTACATACTATCAAAAAATGAGTTTCATATCCAACAGCATTTATCTGACATTTGTTACAAACGTTCATTTATAGGAACGTTAGAATATCGACCGAACTCAATCATAAGTTTATGAGCTGAAATACGTAGTTTTATAATAGATTTTCTTAGTTCAAAGTTTTTTATTTCAGTTTAATAATTTCAAAACCAAAATGCTGTTTTAACTTTAAGTATGTGCACAATTTACCATTTTCATATTGAGATATCGTGGAATACCAATGACCTCTATATGTGTTAATCAAATTGTTTTTCAGTATCTTTTTAAATTTATATTGACTTAAATCCTTAAACTTTTGATCAATATAAAGATATTTTCTTATTTTAATTACCATAAAATACCATGCCAATTTCTTGAATACTTAAGGTGGACCGTTTCTCACAATATTAAAAGGTGAATGTCAAATATAATTATTTATTTTATTTATTAAAAAAATGTCTAACTTTTGTCAGTCATAGTAAGGAGAATGTAACAGGAATGAAAACGTTTTTATAATTTTGTGATTAAAAACAATCAACGATAATGCAAGTTTTATCATTACCTGAAATCTTTGAAATACTTCGGGGAACCCCACAAATCTGTAAACCAATCAAAATGCTTGGTTAATTTTAGAAACGTAAACAAATCTACCACAGACATAACATTACATAACACTATGCCACAACAAACAGTAATTCCAATACAAACCAGATGGTTAAAATTGCCGAAAAAACGATATATGCAAAAAAATACTGAGAAACATCATTGTACTCTGATAAATAAAATAAGATTAAACACAAAGTATTGTTGGATAGATACTTCTAGTCCTGTAAAAACTATTAACATGATTGACACACTGAAGTGAAGCTGTACGGGAAGGCATGGGTGTATCAATATTACAGCAGAGAAAAAATAATTAAACAAAAAGTATCCAAATTAATTATTAAATGGAGCTGATTGACATGTCCCATGCTTTGCATAACGCCAAATGTGAAACACACAAAACATTAATAAGGGAATTATATTACGTTTCGGAAACAGCATAACACCACCTATTTGAAATGTAAACAAGAATAAGAATAGATATTAAGCACAGATCCTGAGATAGGACATGAGGCATGAATGTCCATCAGACAGCCATCCACCAAATGACAGTCGAATTTAAACTTCTATATTGCGGCATTCAGTAATGAGCAGGAGTCAATGCCATAACAGAAGCTGTATGTTATTCACACGTTTTGGATAACTGTCTCATAGACAATAATACCACATTTTTTCCATATTTACAAATCACAATGTTGGAAAGATATTGGACATTGCTGCTTTGACTTTTGGTCTTGACGAAGTACATTATAGACGATATTTGCTGTAGCTTGCATAAAGAAATAAAGAACCTTAAAGCTTTAAATAACAAAATTAAATAACAAAATTAAATACAGCTATACTTGTGAAAGATTTTAACGGTTTGTGTATCTATTAAGGAAATAGCATCGATTTACGATTTTAAGGGGCAATTTTGACATTCAAATATTGTTTCAGTACACTGGAAGAAGTATAAATATTGACAACCTTCTGTAAATCACATTAAAAAAAACAGACAGAACTTCTTAACGAACTGACAAATTAATAAAAGAACTTGAATAAAATAAACTGTGTTATATCGGATAACAAATGTAAATTATCTTCGACAAAAGAGATAAATGCAAGCATTTGTTTAATGATATGTTTAATAATACAGAAGTAATAAACATGACAAGCACCCGCGAATTCAAGCAAAATTTTATGTAATATAAAAAATATACCAAAAATACAGAAAAAAATGTAATTTAAAGAACAGACATATAAATCTCCATCAAACTTCTACACTCAATATTATGATTGTAGGAGAAAAGGATGATGTTAATACTGCACATACTCTTCCTCTATTCATTCCATTCATGTGCTGGAGAGTCACTGCAGTAAGTTGATTAATCTTTACTTATCTTTACGGCTAGAATAAGAGTCCAAGAACTGTTCTTTTATACGTGCTCCGGTTTAGAATAAATTTCGTTTTTTCATATACAGGTAGCTCTTAGGAAAATTCAGTATTGGACGGACAATCTAAAAATATTTTAAAGATATATAGACTATAGCTGAGAAAATTTTCTAAAAGAGTTTCTAATCTAAAATTACAGTCATTTGTACCTGTCCTTTAAAGTACTTCTTTTGATGTATTTGTAGGCAACAAATATTTGATAACCTTGTGAATTTGTTCTATGACAGAAGAGTGCCACCAGGAATGGATTATGGTGTAAAGTAACAAAAATATATTTGATGGTAATTGCCTTTTTTAGCTTATATATGGATCATACATTTTACAGATACTGCATAATACTTCGCACCGATTTATATCATTAGTTTGAGGCAGGCTTCCTTCAGGAGCTATCGCAAAAAAGGCAAACACTATAAAATCTGCCTCATACATTGATCTTCAGCTTGAATTGGACAATTTACGGAGCATTTATACGAACCTATATAACAAACGTGATGACTTTCCAATAGTCAGCTTCCCGTTTATTGGCAGTAATATTAATATTCCAGCTGCCCGGTTTAGAGCGAATAAATCTCAAACTCATACATTTTGCAAGAAGATGCTTAAAATACAGCGATTTTCTAGACGAAGCAAGGTCGTTGACACAGAAACCGCTCAAACAGGGATATGTTGCTCTAGATCTCCGGTTGAAGTCATGACTACACAAATTTTATGGTTGATACAACAGTCTTGTTTTTCGGTGAGGTGTATCAGTTTCACAAATGAACACTGATAGTTCATTCAAGAATACAAGTTATAATTATTTTCACTACAGATTTGGAAGACGAAAGACCAACAAACATTACAGTCCGTTTGTCTGTCACTGAAGTATATGACATCGACGTAGATGAAATGGTAACTATAGTGACAACAGCATATATCATATAATCAGAAACAAATTATTCATAATTTTGATTTTAAAGCCTGGCAGTCTAATCCTTCTAACCACACCTTCCTTTTCTTAAGAGTGCCCTTAGTACAAACAGGCATGAAATCCACGAAATTTTTTAATTTTTATTTTAGAAATATAAAGATTAGACATAGTTTTATTCATTTGCATTAGAATGGAGTTAACAGTTTTGTATTTGACGATTGGCGGTATTAATTTTTATTTTATGGTCGGAAATATTAGTTTACTGGCTTCGCTAGATGCAACTTAACCAGTATGATCCATAGCGCTGGCAAAGGAAATGTACGATAAAAGCATTATATTTTTCTCCTTTCATTGTAAAAACATAAACCTTTTAATTATTATTTTTGGACATGGCGTCAAACAATTTGTAAAACCTGTATTCAGGCTAAACTAGAGTAAATCAAATTATATAGGCGGCCATTATAACATTTTTGCTAATAAAATCTTTACCTGAAGTTAAGTTTCAGTGACACTTGTTTTTTCTGAAAGTGCCATGACCCAGGCACAACATATTAAAATCTCAAAGAAGGTTTAATGTCATTTAACGGTTGCTTTTTGAGTTTTTAACTAGCAGACAGCAACTGCGAGTACACTTTTGAGGTCGATACTTTTGTTGTATCC
>JAULBM010062342.1:0-10267 GCA_032357055.1 Geukensia granosissima | reverse complement strand
GGCAAAATAGGTATCACACCACCGGAAAGTTGGTAACCGCAATGGTCCTGACTTGGTACAGGCATTTCAAAGGAAATCCAAAGAATAACTTTAAGATAAAAAAGCAAGAAAAACGAGAAATCCCATGTGCCACTGGTTATACAGGATCTGCTTTATTCTTAGAAGGAATGGTAATTTTTATGATGGTGACTATATTGTTTTATGTTTACGTGTTACTTTTTTTGTATTTTACACATATTTTCCGATTGTTATTATATTTGAATGTCACCTCAATTGATAATCTGGTCAACGACAAAAATTTTGCTCTTATAACAAATAATCATAACAAATTATATCAACGTTAATTGACGTATCCTCTTTTGTTGACCTGCCACTAACGGTTGTTGAGAAAATGACCAAATCATAAAAATGACCATAGTAACACTGTACAATATAAAGTCATGGAGTTATGATAAATGAAAAGAAAAGACATATCTTAAGACATGAAAGAGATGCATGAACACAAGATATCGTTGACCTAAGGTAGGTGGCAACTGAAAACCTACGTAAAATTTGTTGATATTCCTTGGACCATGCATGAAAACCATGTCATAAACAGCATATTATACATTTATTGTTATACAATTGCAGAAGTATATAAATCGTTAGGTATACATCAGAATAATATAGGTTCTATAATTAAATTTTATGTTTTTGCAGAAAAACACTGTTTATCAAATTATTTTGCAATTGTTTTTATGTACATGCATTTACTTACTGAATGGATATACAGGGTTTTGTGAGGCAAATTATTTTTTGTTTTCAGTTTTTCATAATCAAATCAGGTCGTAAGTAATCCACTCTGTGTTTCTTCCGACTATTTTTATTATTTTACTTGTTAATTTTTAAGGCTTTCGTAAAGACTACGAAATATCGTAATAAGATGTCATTGTCGTTGAATTTGGATGCCTTTTTCGGTTTATTTGGGTACAAGTACTTCCTTTTACAATAATATGGTCTCGATTTTATTATTTTTTGGTACTACTGCTACTGATGAGTTACTCCTGGAAGTGTGTATATATAACATCAAAATTCACCATATCTAGTCAACATTAGTAAACTTGTATCACAGAAAACAATAATGACAGGCCGAAATATTTTCTGTTCGAAGTTGTTTCCATAAAACCAAAATCCTCGCTATCACTTAAACCCAAAAACTTAAACGATACCTGATTAAATATATTGAAAATGTAAATCTGCATTTGTTAAAATTCTAAAGCACTAAAATGCGGAAAGGCCTCGAAAAGTATTGAAATTATTGATTGTCCCTGCCGTCGGATTTAGATTTGTGTGGATATGGGACTTGTTATGTTTTGGTTCCAAAGCCATTGATGACATTTGTTTTTGATAGATCTTTAATTGTGCAAAGTTTGGTTGTGATGTTTTTGTGCAATCTATATTAAAATCGACAAAATGGTATCAAATATTGCATCAATTAATCAATTTCTTTAGTATTTTCACATTTAAAGCATATTTCGTATGTGTGACTATTGTAGAACTAATTAAACTAAAATTTCTGTTGGATTTTCTTTTTATAGACATTATTCAATACAAAAATATAAAATTATATATATTAGCCAATTTTCAATTTTTAGCCAATTCTTGGGCTAAAAATGGGCCTTAACGACCCTCGTCCTTTAATTCTTGCATTTGTTCATATTTTCCCGGTCATTTTTACCGTTTACGTTTAAACGGTAAAAATGACCAAAAATAGGAAAACCTATCACAGAAGCTAATTTTGCGGACCATTCTGCTGATAAAAAAGTAATTAGACAATTTTGCTCCACGCCCGTATATCAAGCAGAAATTAAAGTCGAGGAGCCCCTAGCTTGACCTCGAAATTCCACAGTTTAGCTTAACTGTTCCTCAATAAACCGTAAATTCTTAAGCATACAACAAAAATGACGATCAATTTCGGTAGCCTATGAGGACTGTGGCTCAGCTCAGAAGATGGGTATACTTTAAAAAGAAATGATGATAATGAAAGACATAATGGGTAACTTAGCATTATGCTCGCTGAGAATCAGATAGACATATCGCCTCTAGGTCACTCAGGTGTATCTCGATTAGAAAAGGTCCTGTTAGAACATAAATATGTATGAAACGAATGAGCATAACTGAAAGTTACCAAGGAACTCCTCATAATAATAATTGCGAACAAAAAATTTTCTTAAAATCTTAACAGCTGTTTCTGACCCAGATACTTATGAGAAACCTTTCTAATGTTACTGTATAAGCTCGTTTATTGATTGGCTGTTGGCGTTGAATACAACAACATGCAGAAGTTATCTATTAATAGGTTATATCATTATAAGCTTTTTGGAAAATACATGGTATTTTATTTTATATCATGAAATTTCCACAAGGAAGTAAATTTATTGTTATAAGTAAGCCTGTTGTAAGACTCGATAAATACTTAAATACTCCAACATGTCTAGTCAAACTAACAAATTTTGCTACATATTGATTTCATCTATAGTAGCCAACATTATTCTCTTTATAATAACAGCAGGATTATTTATATATAAAGAAAATATTGTTAAACATGACAAAGTTTCTGACATGTTGGACTCGGGGTTAAAACTGCCAGGCGGAACGGGCGTGTGTATTCCGTGTGACTACCTTGGAGAACAAATTACTGCTAATGACACATTGTTTGATAGCATTACCACCTCCCAAGATGGAAAGCATAAATTGTGCTGTACGAATAAGCCATCCTTTCTACCAGAACTTATCGGAAAGGTAACTCATTTGAATTTTCTTTCTTCAACTAAAACGCGAATTTCGGATTTTTTTTAATTGCTTGGATTACATGTGTTACAAGAAAGGCTTCGAAGCGTATTGCACCGAGTTGGTGTCCCAACCCCTGTATTTGACTGCCTATTTCGATTTCTTTGAATTTTTGTTCCTCCTTTACTATGTTGGTAGTATAATTTTTGTTCAATGTCTTGAAATTCACAATACTAATGCGATATAGGTAAATTAGTATTTGAACATTCCGAGTTATTTAATATTTTTAAGAAATTTATCCATAACGCTGATTTAAGAAATAATCCAGCAGTCAACATCGCAGTTAACACGATGTACATTTTGGAACATAATCCGAGGAGCATCAAAAAGCAATTGCATTGGATGAAAAGCTGTCACGTGACAAATTGTAATTAATGATATTGTTTGATTAAAATTCATATTGACTTGCTTTCACTTTCACTTTTCATTGCTTTATGTATGACCTCATAATGATTTGATTAAATAGAAATAGGGGGATGTGGTGTAAATATCGATGACACAAAATCTCATATTTACAAGTAAATTCCAAGCAAAGGAACAGTGCATTGATTGTTGTTCTTCATCTCAAAGTCACATGTAGTGTGGCCTTCAGCAGTCATATTACTTTGTTTCATATTAACTACTTATGTAATAAAGCAATTGCAATCTTTCGTATCGGTCAATATGAATTTTTTATTGACTTAAGGAATCAATATATACCTCAGCGTACGGCTTCGGTCAATATTAATAAATTGCAAAAGTCAATAATTGTATTATATGTCCAGGATGACTAACCGTGATATTTAACTTATTTTCAGATGCTAATGACAGAAGATGACAGAGTTAAGCACGAAAAGGGTAAGATATAATATTGCCATTTGTATACAGAAAAATTTCTATCAGAATTTTCTTTTCTTCCTAATTTTGTATCAACATGTAATCAGGAAGCACTAAATTTTTCCTTCCATGTACAAAAATTACAGCAAATGACAATAATTCTTTCCTTTTATTGTATTCTGCATAGGAGATTGAAAATTTACATGTAGTTCTTTTGTTTTTAGTTTTTGTAATATCCCGTTAAATTACTTTTGTTAGCGACATTGGATCTTTGCCTATGTCTTCTCCAGAATATTCAGGGCAGTGGCAGATCCAAACATTTCAATGATAAACAGACTTATAGCATTTTAACCATGTGCCATTATCAAATGTCCCTGTAACTAGAGTTATTCTCCATATCCAACCCGTTGAGAGAGTCATCCTCAATTAATTCAACATCAGTTTGTTACCTTCAGACCTTTCTCAAGAGATTATAATAAGACAGCTCAATAACTTTTCCTGTTGATCACGAAATTTTATATTTATAGGTTTATCAATTGATTGGCTTTCAGTTATCAATAAATACAGCTGTAGTTCAAATTACCTTCCTTGTTTTATTGTATAATTCGTAGAAAACTATATGCATTCAGCTTAATAAGAATAGTAGTTTTATCCTTGTATTTTGCCCTTACCTGAAGTTTAACATGCAAAGGGATTTTGTGTCATGAACATTGACGCACAAAAATGAACATAGGCACCTACGAACATGACACTTTAAGTTTATATCTAAACTGATCACGGCTTCCTTAAAGTTTTAATACACTTTACTCCTTTGAGATATGTAGTAAATATTAATGAGACATCATTAAGTAATGGATCCTTGTACATGAACATCGAAGCCATGTTTTCCCCTTTTCTTTTTTACAACATATATAGCATCTGATGTAAAAAGCGGCATTTGCAACTACATGCGGTCTCCGAGACATTAACTCAAGAAATGTTGCATCATGGCTATAAAACCAAAATACAAAAGCCACATATTAGTACACATGCAAATTTTGTTTACGTTAAATTAACATGAAATTAAAGTTACATCACCGTTAACTTAAAACAATAATCGAGCAATTCACGTTAATATTAACACTGAATTAAGTTAAGATTTTAATGTTGATTTAATATTAAATTAAATTTTCTAAAAAAAATACAATTGGAAATCCTTTCCTTTTAGAATAAGGCTATCTAAGCTCATGTTTTTTTGTTTAAGCTCATTGAACATTAAATTATCGTTTAAAATAACATTAATTTAATGTTAATTTAACGTTAGATGAGCTTAATGTTAATTTAACGTTAAACATATTTGCCTGTGTACTTAAAATATGAAACTGTTCAACAAAATAAAGAACAAATGCAAAAATTTTCGATCCAAAAGTCAATTAAGACAATTTAGGGACAATTAAGAAAAGATAAACCACGATCAGGCGATTCAGTCTCATCTTCTGACTCCTTATTTTGTTGTACAGGTTCAAATTTTACTTGTTTTCATCTCATTTCATATTGACATATCTATATAGAAAATTTAAAAGGTATGTACGTTATGACTTAGAGTTTTAATTTATATAAATTAATATAGATATTTATATGAAACTATCGCTGTCTTGTTATGATTTATTTAGACAAATATAAATCAGAAGAAATTTCCGATCAACTGAGATGGTGGAGAAATCGTCCAAATTCAGTTCATATGCATCTAGATATAGAAAATTTAAAAGGTATGTACGTTATGAAACAAAAAATATATTATTTTATAGATATGGTATAGCAAATATCTATTTTGAGTTTGTGTAGATTGATTGATTGATTGATAATGTTTCATCTGCAGGACGAGAAGAAGCTCAAAAACTATCAAAATTAGCTAATATATGGGTTAAATGACACAACAGGGCAACGGTTGCCTGCCACGGAAAAAAAACGAACATATAGACTAAGGTAGCCTTCCACAGATACCCTGCTCTTTAGAGCAGACAGCAACTGCGAGTACCCTTTTGAGGTCGATACTTTTGTTGTATCTTGTATTAAGTTTTAATTATATTTTTTATTGGTTTTCAGTATCAATCCCAGGTGTTGAATTTATTTCAACCGATTTTTATAGTGTGTTTTTTATTGTTGTTTTGTCACACCACTGTCCCAGGTTCGGGGAGGGTTGGGCGAGGGTTGGGCGCTCGCTGGTCGGTGTAACCCCGCCGCATGCTGGTGTGCCTGTCCCGGGCCAGGAGCCTGTGGCCTAGTGGTTGTTGTTGTTTTTTGGTCTTTTATTGTTATGTGTTCAACATTTTTGCTTTGGATAAGGTCGAATGTCGTGTTTTATGTATATTAGGTGTGATTATTTGTTAGTTACCTAAGATTAGCGGTTCACTCCTTTCAACCTGACCACTTCAAGAAAAGTAAATCCCAAAACATACAAAACATCATAATAACCTAGCTGCTATCGTTAAATTAATTGCGATTTGTTTTAATGCAATCTCTCTATTTCAGATAACAAATTTGTGTGGAGAACGGACGACTCACTTGGCGTTTCGTATAAAAATGACATATTGATCAATACTACTTCAAACAGCATTGTGGTTCCACGCAAAGCTTTGTATTTTGTTTATGTGGCAATAACCTTTGATTTTGGTGATATTCCGTCCGTGCCAATATTTTACCATAATGTCACCAAAAGTCACCCTCTCTTGCCTCGTACCATTGATACTCTATTGATGAGCAAGTATGGCGGATCTAGCGAGTCAAAACGAGACTACACGAGCTTCCTATGTGGAACTTTTAAAATGCAAGGTGATTTTAACATCAAGACAGAAGTTTCCTCCTATGATTATGTATCCAAATCAAAATATGCAAGCTACTTTGGAATGTTTAGAATTTAATGGGAGGTTATTGATATTGACAAAATATGTCGCCAAATACGGATATCGTAGTAGTAACAAACATATTGGAAAGAGAATAGAAAAAGTAGATACTATATTATAATTCGTGTCTTAATATAGTTAATTGGCAGACCGGAAAAAAACGAATGCACGAAGTCCAGCTTCTAGTGCAGGTGTACGACATCGATCCCTAAGGCTCTTTGCATGTTAACATTGAAAACATTTTTTTAAGTTACTTACAGCCAGTTGTGTTTATATTTATAGTTTAACTTGTTTGGAGAACTAATAAAATAAAAATTATGTTATATTGGACTGAATACAGATGTTCTGATTGTCTTTTGTTGGATTTGTTTTGGGATTTATTGAGATTCAGAATTATTGGTTGTTGTTCTATGATCTTTCTGTCCAGTTTTGATTCCATCACGACAATACCTGAGTACACTTTACATATGTGCAATATGCTTCATCACCTGTACATGCTGTAGTACTGAAAAATTAAATAAAATAAATACTGTCTCTACAATTTGTTGATTTGTATTTATATGCAATAATGGTCATTAATAAAGAACACAAATCGACATCATGAGGCAAGCTGTAAAAGGTCCAAAAATAAAATCTGATGAAATTCAAACGTAACAACTACATCGGCAAAATAAGTATAGTATAAAGTAAGTATAGTATAAAATAAGTATAGTATAAAATAAGTATAGTATATAAAATAAGTATAGTATAAAATAAGTATAGTATAAAAAGTAGACGAGTCAAACGAACCCACGGGACTACAGGTTCCGGGCTTGTAGGAACAAAAATGGTAATCAACGGTTTTTTTTACTACGGGATTAATTTGCCTTCTTGAAATAAAATTTTGCCTGGAATTATCTTCACGACCCTGTGTTTGTATGTTATGTCATCGCCTTTAAGTCCGCTAAACAACCAATCGAGCGGTATTAGAATTGCAAAAGACTGTACAAATAACGTTGTTATGGTTCTTTAATAATTTTAGTTTGATTTCGCCGTTTATTCTTCTGCGCTTTTTTCATCAATGTTGCTCATATTTTCATTAATCGCGAATACTACTATTTTTCGTTATATAGTTCCAGTGTGTAACATGAAATTCGAAATGTTGTCAACAACTATAGACTCGACTCTTAAAGAATGTCTACTCTCTAAAACAATGAATTGTTTTGTCTATATTTTGAAGCTAGGACTAGGACAGGGAACATGGGATCAGAATAATCTGGGGTTAAAATAGGGTCATTTTGTGGAAAATAGTAACAATAAGAATTCAGATGTTGCTTTAACTTTAATTATTTTAGTTATTTACTGGTAGGAAACCCTTTTTATCATGTATTCAACCACCATGCATGCATATATTTTAGTAGATTTGAAAATCGATTTTTATTAATACATTACTATGCCACAATGCGCATGATTTTCTCACAACGTATCGTGCATCTGGTGCTTTGTTAGCATGTTGTCAGCATATTTTGTACTAAATAAGTAAGCAAAAGACGAGTTAATTGTATGAAACGGATTTCTGTATCGACTTTACGAGTGGGAAACTATTTCCAAATTTCATGACGTAACTCATTGTAACTGTCGCAACAAGATCTCGAATTAGATGAACACGTCGCATTTTGGTCATGCATTTAGTAAACTGACAATTAAGGAAATACGTTACTTTTTTCCTCATCAAGTCATCAAAGTCTATAAGACAAGAAAAGTATCTTAATTTGGATTATTTAGTCACACGAGGATGCATAGAAAAAAATCACTCGACAATTATAGGTTTTACTATTGCCGGGTATTATCGACTGGAGCTATACGAGGTCGAATAAACGGGGCTTTTTATACTTTATAAATATATCTTTGGTTTTACAGGGGATAATTTGTATTTTACCGGATCACATATTCCTGTAGGAGGAAAATTGTAAATGTAATACATATCATTTGTAATTACCGTAGAAATTATAGATTTCATACATTTTTATATATAAGATACATTTCACGAATTTAAAATTAATGCTGTGATCTACAAACTTCAAAACGGCCCTAAAATAACCAATGTTAAATAAATATGGAAAATTTAGGTATGCTATATGTACATTTTAAGGAGTAATCTCCTATCAGTAGCATTTGAACCGAAACATAGAAAGTCAAATATCCAAAATATAGCAAAAGAAGCACTCAAATCAAAACAAATCGTAATAGGAAGCCAAATCCGACGACAGGGACAACTACTAAGTGCTTCACTTTTCGAGACCTTTCCGTATTTTCAGTGTTTTAGAATTTTAGCAAATGCAGCAAATTTATGTCAAACATTTCACTAGATGTTTAGAAAATTAAAATCTGTTCAAGTTCCTTTCTTTAACAATGGACATTAATGATTTTTCTAAATTTATACCACTTTATCACATAAGCTTATTGAGTTAAAGTTTTCATACCTAATCAATTGGTTATACCAAAAATATTGTTATTTTATATGCTGCAATAGATAATTCGATGAATCGTATAATAAATAAACTTGTTGGGCATCATCTGACATGATTACAGTGGTTGAATTCTTTCTTGATAATTTAATTTATGTACGATTTGGCAACACGGTCTACCGGCAGATAGTTGGCCTACCAAATTGGCATAAACTGTGTTCCTGTCATTGCATATCATTTTTTTTTATTTTTAGAATCACAGTTTGTGGTAATTAAAAAAAAGACATTACCAAACAGTATTTATTGGACAAGTTTAATAATACTTGGGTTACGTTTCAGCTTTTAATAATCTAGAGTTTTAAAAATTTGCAAAAGACATTAATCAAAAAGAGCTTTAACTAAATCTAATACCAGTAACGACCTTTTGAGATTAAGATTCAACAAATTATACAGGGTTGTTAATGCACTTAAATTTAAAATAAACGTTTCGACTTTTCCTTTCTTATAGTTCACTTTCCATTTCTAGGTGGGCACGTGCCTTTGGCCCCTTCGTATGGTGTTAACATTTCACAACGCAATTGCTTTGCCCGTCTTTGCACTAAATTTTCTGACTTTAATGACCACAGCCTACATCTAACTGTCAATGTTTGCAGCAAGGATACAGATACCACAAGCTTCTCAAGACCTTTACAAAATTCAATATCCGTTACAAAGATTTAATACAGAAATACGACTGCAAATGTAGAATTTTGATACGACAATGGATATCATATCCTAATTTCCATGGAAACATAACATATTAAGCGTATAAATTTAAAATTGGTCCATTGAATATCTATGTTCTGTTATATCAACCTATCCACAAAATATACAGGTTCAACATTGTAGTCAGAACAGTAAAACTTGTTTATGTTGATAAAGATATTAATAAACTTATTGCTTCATTACAGAGATATTAATAAACTTTTGCATTGCATCCATTTTGTCTTTCCTCACGTTTATTCAATCGTTGGAAATGCTGTTTTGATAACATCTTGTGTTGGAAGGCTTGGTGTCTTATCTCACCCTCACCCTGAGATTGCTTTCAGTAACAGCGAGTATTCTAGAAAAGTGCCTTCTTTCTGCATTTATTTTATTTTTGTTTATTAACTGTAATTCAGGTATTTTCTAGACCGGTGAATTTCTGTTTGATTTTTAGTTGCTCTGGTATATATATATATATATATATATATATATATATATAAACGTCTGAAAATTAACCTAACAGTGTTAGGGATAAATTTTGTACCTGCA
>JAULBM010062331.1:0-10267 GCA_032357055.1 Geukensia granosissima | reverse complement strand
TTGTTGGCCATGGTCTTGTCTGTCTTCGACTTAACGATTTCTGTCTGCCCCTTTGGTATCTTCGAATTCCTTTTAAAACATAATTCTTATTTATTTACTTTCTAAAGAGTTTGGAGGACCAAAATGAATGATCCTTTGTATGTTTGGAGAATCAGTCCCCATGCTGTAAGCCTCTGATGAAATAGCAGACGTGTGGAACCATGCCCACCCATGGATGTCACTACTTGCTCTTTGAACTTAAAAAAAAAAGAATATGTAATTATTTCGATCTTTGTAAATGTATTTACGGTATTTTGAAATATTCAGCAATAGATTATGAAGATTGCATATTTTTTTTATTCACATGTTTTTTTTTGTGATATGGAATTGAGATGCTTCATGACCAAATAATAGCTTTTGTTTTCTTTTAGATTTAAAGTTTTATAACTGGGACAAACAAGCTTTATTCAATTCTATTTTCACTTATTATACATGTTCTTTGCCTGAACAATTGTACCAAGTAGACATAGAATCAAGCCCCTAGTATACATACAGCTCTGGGAAACATGTATGTGAGCTGTCATGACTATACTTAGAAGGAATCAATCACATTTTTTTGTCCTCCCTACTATGTTGGGGAGACATTATTTTTTAACTGTCTGTGTATTCAAAACAAAATTTGTCAGCGCAACTCCTCTGAAACTTCTATTTTAATGAAATTAAATATGTAGAATGGGCAAAATTTTTAATTGTGCATATTACCACCAATTTTTTTATGTCATTTTTGTGCCCATGTGAACTTAGAAAATCTTAATGAATGACCATATCAGAGCAACTCCTCTGAAACTACTCATATAACTTTTATGAAACTTGATATATAGAAAGGACTTCATATGTACCTGTGCATGCTTGGGGAGAGACATGTTTTTGTGTACAAAAACAACTCCTAGCTATTTAATTATTTTGTAATATTATGATTTGACTTAATGTGTGATGAATAATTTTTGCTAGTGATTATTTAAACAAATTATGACTGTACTGTTTGTTATATTATCATTGTGTTAATAATGACATGAATGATGTTAGACATTTCTATAAATTAGCTGATATGTAGAAGACATATGATTTTTACTAGATATCAATAAGAAGGCTTCTCGTCAGAGAAGAAAATGTGGAAATATTTATGTGTTATTACAAAATCTAGTTTTTATTTCAAAGCATGAGGTCTTGCGTTGAGGTAACATGTATGTGTATTAAAAAAATAACAGTCAACACTTAACTGTGCAACTTGACAAGAAAAGAAGGTTCATATATTTTTTAATGTACATACAGTTCATTCTCTACTACTGTAATTCCATACTGATCAGATTCGATGGTATTTGTGGTGACTGTAGCATTTCAGTGGAATAAACAAAGTGCAGATAATAAAACAAAAATATCTGTCACAGTGCATAACCCAATGAAAATGCATTATAATTCAAACTTCTTTTCTTTATAACAATTCAGTCTTCATGCTAACAAGAATCTGTAAATAAACAAAAAAAATTAACAGAACAAATAAGAATAAAAATAAGAATGCTGCCAACCTCATTTGTACAAGATGCATGATACTGTGACACAAGTCTTTTGCATACTTTTTTGTCTAGGTTACGTGTGCATTCTTCATATCCTGCTCCACACCACTTCAAATTACAGTATATTACTGTTTTAGAGAAATCATCTTTTTTCTCTCGAAGCTCATCTATGAATGGTTTTATAGTAACCTATAATAAAATTTCCATGTACATATTATGTATCATGTAACTTTAACATTTTTTTAAATGTAGATGTTGGCTAAACATGAGTATAAACCATTGGGAAAGATCATAAGGCAAAAAATATCTGTGCTTGAATACTTAAATAACTAAAGCTACCTGTTTCAATTCCTTAGCAACCCCATAAACACTTTTGTTAAAATTCTTACATTAATAATAGGTTTCCAAAATCCAAATTTGTGTATTAACAGGATTAATTGATAAATGTAAATGAAGGAACAAATTTCTTCGGCTTAAACTAATTAAATTTAAAACATTTAAAAAGAATACACTATACAGTATACATGCACATGTACATTAAAACAATTTTTCCTCCCTTTTTTTAACATGTTGAAAGTTTTGTTTTATATTATCAAGACACGCAGGATTTAAGAAACGTATAACAATGCATTATTGCAAGAAAGCTTATGAGCTGTGATAAATGGTTAATGTCTGTGATATTAATGTTTTTTATTTGTTTACAATAAACAGAAATTATATATACAAACTGATGCACATGTATGTGATCTAATTAAATTTTAGTTTATTATGTACATTTGTTTGTATTTTTAACTCATGTGATACCAGAAAGCTTTCTTCACTGCCTTGTGAGTAGTTTGGTCTTCTTTCCACAGACAAGGTAATGTTACTACGACGTATACATTTCTGCAATGTTTTTCCCTTAGACATCAGTAAGGCAGACTTGATTTTGTTTTGTGTATCTAACGTTGCTGTACCAGTGAGGGCTAACACTTTTGACTTAGGAAGAACTGACCTACCATAAATAAAAAATTTCAATTCAGATGTACATTTTGTCACAAAAACTTGAATATCATTATGATGCTATCTGTTATTAATCAAACAGTTAGTCTTAAGTAACATCTGCAGGTTATCCCATGACCTTTAACTGATAAAGATAAAAAAATTTAAGCAAGCTGTAAAATGCCCCAAGAATACAATTCATCACAACTTTTTTCATCCGTTTTTTAATCAATTAATCAGAATAATCAGACACCATGCATTGATTTGATTATCGATTATAATTGGTTTGATTCCTCAAATGAATTAGGAATTATTAAATATACTGCTTAACCAATGTTGAACAAATACAGTGGAAATTTGATTCTGCATAACACTTGTTTCCATGAGTAACCACTCTTCAGCAGCATTTAAAACACTTGTACAGATAGTATGAAATTTCCATTTACTCATGACTGTTTTAATGATCTTTAATGTCAGATCTTGAAGATTTGCCAATCTATTTGGTAATCCAACATAACAGTTTTTACAATGTATACCTTAATTCTTTCAGTCTAGCAAAGTCTTTCCTAAATTCACCTCCCCATTTATCAACACAGTGGGCCTCATCTATGACAATATGAGATATGTGGCTCATATTGTGCAACTCTTTGAAAAAATTCTTGTCCAAAATTTTCTCTGGGTGGCCAATGCAATACAAGAAGTTGCCAGCAACCAACTTTTTCACGTTTTCTGTACATGAACAACCCATGTTTGAGGATAAACAGATAGAGTGATGTATTTTGAGTTGTCTATTCAATTCATCATTCGCTTCTATCGCCAAATCCCCATACCGAGACAACTGTTCAAAGATGATAGAATTTAGTGGCAATATAAGTAATATTGCAAACTTTGAGTTTGATACTGCGTTTGAAGCAGCAACAACCCACGGAAGTGCCTCGAAAATCAAACTTTTCCCGTAGCCGGTAGGAAATACAGCTAAGACATCGTTATCCAGGCAGGTAAGGATAGTCTTACTCTGAAGTGGTTTCAGTGATGAAATTGATGTACCCCTGGAGCTGTTTATGTTTTCCAAAGCTATTTTTAAATAACAGCTACGATTAAGGGCATCTGTGGCAGCCATTTTAATTTACGTTGCCAAGGGATATTCCTGATCTAAAAATAACTTCAACAATAAAATGGCCGACGTAATTGACCAATCAAAATGGAAGCTGAATTCAAAATATTGCTCTTGACCTGACTCACTATATCTGAAGCTATGAAGATAGTATGTGAGTCAGGATGCCAGACAACAATAAGGTAAAACATAAATAAGTAAGAATGATCGAAAATCGAAGATGCATTCCAAATGAAGTGTTTTCTTGGAGGACTATCTCATCTATTTTTTGGTATTTTTTAAAGGCTACACCCGACGTGAAATCCTAAACTCTTATCCGGGTTAACGTCAATCCGAGGAAAGGTAAAGTTGCAAAGGAAATCGACAAAGATAATAACGAGGCAGTTAAAATTTAACAACATTATCTCAGTTTTATTCTTACTGACAAGTCAGTATGACTGGAATGGCCATTTGACACATTGGGTAGGGTATTATTATATTATCATTTTATTTCTTTTGGGTGATCTACCATCACCGATTACCTATTCACATCAGCTAAACCTTTAACATGTCATTAACAGGTATTATAACACAATTGTTACCGCTTCATTCTCTGGAATGTATCAGTCCCAGGAAACTTGAATACTATTTTTGTATGAATGTTCAGTGTTCTTTATTATAATATCATATTTTCCATAACGGTAGCAAAGTTATTTACCGCTGCGTTTGCAATTTTTCAGTCAAAATTCACCTGAATGATATTTCTGTTTTGTCTGAATGTCCAGTGTTCTTTTTGTAAGAACAATATTTGGGAGAACGGGGTGGATAAAAGTTTATTAAATACTCAAGGTCACTTCTTCAACATCTGTTTAATAATGTTTTACATGAGATGAAAAGACAATCTGCAACAAGTAAACAAAGGTCAGACATCTTCAGATTTTAAAATCATTGTCAAAGTGAAAACAAATTGCGTAGGATCAAGTTGATACTTAGACGATGTCTGAAAACTTAAGAGATTAACATTTAACGCTAATGAGAGTTTTAATCGATCGTATGCTAAAGCACTCTGGTGCAAACACTTGATTCTGATTGCAAAATACTATGAGATTAGGCCATTGTTTTCCCTCAATTGTTAAAAAAATGCGCATTTTTAGATATTTTTAATGAAGCCTGTAAATTGTTGTATAAGTGTATAATCATTAAACATATCGAATTGAAGGCAATTAAAAAAACTTCAAAGCCATGTTCTTGAGAAAAATCTAGCAATCTTTTAATTTTTCAGCATTTCGCGATGAGAGAAAAGCAGAATCTTAATGTTTTGGTGCTTAAATGAAAAAGTTGATTGTTGTTTGGTTATTGGTTGCTTAAAGTCCAGTGGCAAATATTTCATGCTTATTCAGGACAAGAACAAGTTCAACAATTATCAATATCGAAAAGGGGATGGGATGGGTCACAATGGGGCAACGGTTTTTGACTGCCACTGGAAAAGGGGAGTGATAGGTACATGAAGGGACGGAACAATTTCGCCTTTTGTAGCGGTATTAGCCTTTTGTTTTCGAAAAGTGGTCTTTTACGTGCAAGGAGCGTGGCATTCTAAATAAAAATAAATCAAATGAAATTTCTTAGCAGAAAACTTCTTTTTCTTATGAGTGCCTTTCGTGCACTGAATTTGAAAGAAGCAAGCACGAATAAGTTATACATGAACAGGCCGTTCATATTCATGGAAGAAGATCCGATTAAAGAAAAAATAACAATGAGACATGCAGCCATCCACCAAAAACAGTCGAAACAAAAATTCTATAGGTCTCATTACGGCTTTCAACAATGGACCGTGTTCCAGACATTAAAAGGAAACTGTAAAAGGCTTAAAATAAACAAAATGTGAAAATAATCATTAAAACCGACAATCGATCTCTATGACGAATTTGTTGGAACGGGTAAAAAAAATATGAAAGAAAACCTGTAAGAGGTTTTCCTTAAAAAGTGTCTATTTTGTAAATTGAAAAAAGTGCAAGCAAGTTGCAATAATACTTTCAAGCAATTACAATGAATTTTAAGCTGTGCCGAGTTTAAATTCTCTACGGGGATTTCACATAATAAAATCAGCCATTTGTAAGCCAGAAGTGTTTCTTTGCACGCGCTGGCGCGAGACCGGGAGTTAACATTGTCAAGCCTGCGTAAAAATAAAGTAATTTAACAAGGATTAGACAACATGCAAGAATGATTTGAGGTACACCTGTTAGAAATTTAAAAGTAGTTTTATACGATTCGCGAGAAAGGGTCCAAACAAAAGAAATATAAGCAATGTTTTAGTTACTTTATGTTGGTCAAATTTAAGCGCTCCCGCCAAAAATTAAGATGACCTACTCTTAATGTTTAATGTCTGTAGATAAGTTCAAGTGCAGAAAATAGTATGTAAAACGTTATTGTGTATTGTAAAACTTATACCGTTAACTTTGGCATAATTTGCTTTTAAAAATAAATACAAAGGCATAAACGCACGTTTAATTTAGTATAGCTCGAAAATGACACTCCAAAAAGCCTTACATAGAATATAATCAATTAGAAAACGAAGAAGAATAACAATAAACGTCTAAACAATAATCAATGCACAAATGGTAACACTTATTGGAAGAAAAAAATGAAAAAAAGATGAGATATGGTTTAAATGTCATTGATACGACAATCAAATCATGAGGAAAAAACAGAGAATTTTCAAATAAAGAGGTCTTTTAATTACGTATGTTAAATGAATATGGGAAATTTTGGGTATGTTAAATGAACATTCAAGGGGTAACCCCTCATTAATAGTATGAGAACCAAAACATAGGGAGTTACAGAAGCAAACATAGCAAACGAAGCAATAAAATCCAAGCAAATCGAAATGGAAGCCAACTAAAACAACATTGAAGTCTTTCCCTATTTTCATTATAATAAGGCCTTTATCAAGGATGGAAAATCACTTCCGGTAAAAAACACCGATTAAGTAAAAAGCCCATACACGAAATGTCACTGCTCTTACCTAAGTATTACCACAAATGTTCAAAGATCAAAAAAATTAAACACAAGGACAAACCTAAATTTACAGTTTCTGACTTGGGACGGGCACGTGATACATGTGATTGGAGTAATTAGCCGAGTTGAAATCCAACCTTCCTCAACAATTAGTCAAGGAAAACAAAAAAGTTAAAGAAAAACAAAAAGAAACAGTCAGGGACGAACAAAAAAACCCAAAGATATTCAGCAAATGCGACTGGGAAGAAATATTCAATAGGCAGAAGATTTTTAAATTAAAATAATAGGGCATTCCTGCAAAACTGTCACTCTCATCTTATAACGTTAAACAAACATTAAGTCACCAACAGGGCATAATCAAAATACCAGTTTAAATTCGATGAAATTACCTAACAAATATAATTGTAAGATTGAATTATTTGAAAAAACCCGTGACCACAATGCCTTCATTTTACAAGCACATAAAACACGTGATAGAGTTAAACTTGTAAAGTGGGATCCCAACCTCCCACAACAAGCAGTCAAAGAGAAATTTGAAGAAAACAAACGCAAACACAGCGCGACCACAAAAAACAAACAGGAATTCAACCAATCTGACAAGAGAGGAAAATACAACAGGTAGATTTTTTTCAATTATAATAACAAACTTTTTCTGCAAATACTGTCATTATTAATTTATAATATAAAAATATTTCAACCACGGGTAAATCGAATACATACAGCAAAAGAAATAAAACAAAAGTAGTAACAGAAAAAATATAAAATCAAACGGGAATTTAAATTATGCAACTCGAGATCACCAGAAATGCAGTAAATGTACCAAAAATATAACAATTATCGGACAAGTCAATGTGTTTGTTTGTTTGTTTGTTTGATAAGGGTTTAACACCACTTACAGCAATATTTCAGTCATACCGCGGCGTTCATTTTTCCAGGTTTAGGACGCTGGAATAACCGTGGTTAACCACTGACCTTAGACAGCTAACTGAACAACTATATCACGTGCAATGAATGTAAATCGCAACCCGTTTTTGTATGGTAAAACCTCAAGCGCCATATAGTTGATAAGCTACAGTGATACCTACAGGATGGTTTAAATAAACTACATAGACCACTCGGCCACCCAGGTCCCCATGCAAATAGAAAACCTTTTTAATGAACATTCAAAGTTACCGAAGGCAAGCTTAGGCAGAGATTATGATAATTGGAAATCAGGCCTACAAAAACGAGATGTCATCAAACACAGCATGTCTGGCGATAAACATGAGGAAAGACAAGATAGTTACGATGACAAATTTATAATTATATCAGTAAAAGTATGTGTTCCCACAAAAACAGTTTTTATGTCCTGACTACAAAATCGAAGCCGTACCTTTTGTAGAAAAAGTTGTTAAACGTATATGGGAGATCTAATGGACGATTTTTTTTTAAATTCATAAGCCTTTTATGCAATGTTTCCATAAAATGTAGGATGTGATATCCCGAGTGGTATCAAACTTATACATTTTTCAGCTGTATTTTTGTATTGAACATTTTTAAAATTTTGTGACTGTGAATTTGGTATCCCTGCTGCAAAAGTCTACTAGTGAGTTGAAGATTGCAATAACGTCAAAATCGTTAGTGCAAACACGGCCAAACCGAACTATTCGTGGAATATAAAAATTCATGTCTCCATCAAGAAACGGAAATAAAACTGATGTAGGAAAAGATAGTATTTTATTTTTATTTAAGTGAATAAGACCTTTTCAATTTTACAAATCAAAATCTAAACAGTATGTACGGTAATTATTGATATTATAATTATGCAAGGTAAGAATTTTTTTTTTTATAAAAGTATGTTGTAATTTTGTTGATAATCTAGATAAATCAACATACAAATATCCTAAAGTTTAAAAAACCGGTCAACTTAGTTCGGGTTTTGCAAATTTACGCCAAAGACTGTGAGTCATAATAAAAAAATTCTGCAGTGAGAAAAGCACGGGATATGCGAATTGACATGCCAACTATCTGCCGAGAGACCGCGTTGGCCATTCATACATAAATATAATTCTGAAAGAATCAGATGGCTGTATTCATGTTAGCGGATGTCCCACAAGTGTATTTTTGTAGGACCTGTAAGATGCATCTGTCAAAAGGAATTAAATTTATTTCAGTAACGTAAGGACAACCAGACTTCATGAATGACGAATTGATCTGTCGATAGACCGTGTGGCCATTTGTACTTAAATATTAACAAGAAGAAATTCGATCGCAGTAAACATGTCAACTGATGTCCAACAAGTGTATTTATTATAGGACCTGAAACATTCGTCTATCAAAAGGAATTATATTTATTTCAGCTTACGTAAGGACAACCAGACTTTACGAATGACCAATTTATCTGCCAATGTACGTGTGACCAATTATACTTAAAAATTGTCAAGAAGGAATTCGATCGAAGTAAACATGTCAACTGATGTCCAACAAGTGTATTTATTATAGGATCTGAAAGATTCATCTCTCAAAAGGAATTATTTATATTGAAGCATACGTAAGATCAACCAGACGTCATGAATGACCAATTGTTCAAGTTATCTAAAACAAAATCAATAAGATGTTCCTTCCTTAAGTTTGAAATTCATCAGAAGCAGTAGAATCAAAAGTTAGAAAGTCCGAGATCTAAACAAAGTAAAAGAAGTACTCAAATCCAAACAAATTGCAATAGGAAGCTAAAATATTGTTTCCTCCAAATTGTATAAAAAAATGTACCCTGATCTCTAGGAAATTTATTCTTATCTATTCAAATAGCAATAATGTATATCATCGGAATCTTTCACATTCAAAACTCAAAGAAAAATTAGAAGCCTTACAAACCGATACGTGAAATTTCTTTTGTTATGCAAGGTATTTTATTTTCACAATTCCCAGTGTTCAACAAAATATACGAACATTTTCGTTTATTTGTCGGTTTGTAAGTAAGTTAAAGGATTCAGTACGGTTTTTATTTCATTAAACAGCTTCGAAACAGAAAGGTGTGCCTAAACAACCCTCGGGACTTCGTCCCTCGTGGCGTTTAGCCCCCCTTTCTGTCTCTCAGCTGTTTAATTGAAATAAAAACCTACATTCATCCTTTAACCTTTACTTAGTTCACCTTTGTTTTGTTAAAAAGATGGCAAACGCAGATTCAAATATTTGGTTCTACGTAGGGACAAACCTTATTTTGTTGTTTACCACTCTGATTCTAACAAAAATTACTCAGAAGATGACATTTGCGGAATGCTAGATTTCTTGATTGACGACATTTTCGTAATGTTCGGCGGGTGTGTGTTTCAACAGACTGTCGGCTTTCCAATGGGGACCAACTGTGCACCCCTTCTCGCCGATTTATTCGTTTATTCGTATGAAGCTGACTTCATACATATCCTTATACAGTTTGCTCAATCTTTTGGTTTCACGTTCCGCTATATAGATGATATCCTTACACTGAATAACTCTAAATTTGGTGACTATGTTGACGTCATCTATCCCATTGAGATTGAAATCATAGATACTACAAAAACAGAAAGGTGTGCTTCTTACCTAGACTTACACCTAGAAATTGACAGTAAGGGCGGGTTAAGAACAAAATTTTACGACAAGAGAGATG
>JAULBM010062320.1:0-10268 GCA_032357055.1 Geukensia granosissima | reverse complement strand
GTAACCGTACAACAATAATATTAAGTTATTTAAAAGAAGTAAATTAAGATTGACATGAAAAAGAGGACACAGGATTTTGGCCCAAGAATTTCTGATTTTCCTAACCAGGGTGCATCCGAAAATTTTAAGTTTTTGTAAGACTTAGAAATTTCAATAAAGCTGTAACGAACGAAAACCTTAACTATTCCTATTTTCTTCGAAATCTACAATATTTACAGTGAGAAGAAAAATATGGTGATGCGCATTAATAAATTAAACAAAACGATTGAATTTTTATATGAGTTTTAATGAAATAATCAGTCAGGATTACTACCATATATAGAATGAGGTCATGAAAGGTCAAACGGGGCTAAAACTCTTCATATTTGTCTGGGTAAAAATCTGAGCATGGAAATTAAAGATATTGCAAATTTGTACATCGTCCAAAGTCTCATCAGTTTCTTTGCTCTGATTTTTACCGGCAACCAAATGAACTGTTCATACCTTGAGCAATACTATGTAATATCTTTGCAAAATATGTGAAATGCATTGAAAACATAGATAAATAAACGTAAAAAAAACGTATAAAATTGATGCTTTGAATATGTCTAAAAATTAAAATTGGATTTTTCTAAATTTTTAATTTTAGAAATTTATACCATTAAAGGATACATTGCCGTTTTTGGTAGTGTTGTTGACTGATAATATTAAACAAAAATAAAAACCAAAAGTTCACTGTAACAGCTATGCTGCTATACTGTCCCATAATTGAGACAATTATCAACAAAAATCAACCACACAAAAGACGATTTTAAGTTTCACTTTGAGATCTGTTTTACACTTACACTCTTTTCAAAATGATACGAGTATACCTTTTATTCAGATGAATTATGAGTACATAAACTGTCATTTAACGTTAAGATAGCTAGTATCTGGTATAACCTCCGCGCTTCCGTTATAAATGTTCAACATGCATGTTTCTCAAAATGAGGCAAAACGTGGTTGTCCAAAATGTCATCTCGGTATTTTTACCATTCAGGGTACCGTCAAAAACCTGTAACGGAAGCTTACAGTTATTGGAAGGGCAGCCCCACATAGACCCTTATAATCGTGGAGGAATGCAGGTGATCTAGAGGGATAAATTCTCTCCCTCTTTAAATACATCCCGCATTACCCATTTTCAAATCCGGTATTCTTAAGTGCAGGGTAAATGTATCAGATCTTAGCTGGAATATGAAGTTAAATTTTTGTACCTCTATACGGTAAAAATAATACCATGTATACAAGCAAGATTTGCTCTGCTTAACATACGACAGGGTTGCGTGCTTATTGTGACTTAATGTAAGGTATAATAAGGAAGAACAAATATCCGCATTTAAGGTTTATTGTTAGTTGATTAAACCAAGCACAGTGGGAATTTTCGTTATACTTTATCACTAACAAAATACTTAAGAGTCGTTTCATATTCCATATTTTTTGTATTAATACGTGATTAGAAATTCAGTATAAAACAAATATATTGCAAACAATAGAATTTAGACGTGCAGAGAAACAAATAAATTCTGAAAAGCACAGTTGTTTTCTTGTGTAAACTATTATATTTCGACAATGTGGTCCATTTTCTGTATATTTGATGGCAAGGTAACAGAAGAAAAGAAACAATGTGCAGCATTTTGGGAAAATTGTCTTTCACGATACAGGTTTTGTTATCGAAATATTACATCTTTCACCTTTCTTACGAAACATTTAAACTGCAGATTTGTTTTCAAGCCAAAGACCCAAACCTAGAAAAAAGATCACAATCTTTCTATTTGGAAAAAAACTGAATTTTAACATAACATTCATGTAAAATTTAATGTTCTTAGATATACATAAAACAATTGCGATGGCAATCGTATGTAGGTGTTTCATTATAGTTGACTTATTAGTGTTTTTATTACATAATATAGGAATAACCTTTTTGTGTCACTTGTAAGTTAATGATTTACAACTACAGTGTATAATTAAAGAGGGGCTTTTTTTAATTGAAAGGATCAATTATAATCATTTCAACCATCAATAACTATAACGTCATATGAGATCAGAAAATTGCATCACCTCAAAGAACTGACCTTCTTGCACCAGTCGTTACATACAAAGAGTGCACATGCGTAAAATATCCAGGAAATTTCATTATCTACTTTATCTTTCCTTTGAAACTATCTTTTATGTTGGATTATGAAATCACTTTTTCTTGTTAATTGTAAAAGGATCTGCAGAGCGGTTGTGGGGGCTACGTCCGTTTATGACTTTTATATTCCCGCAATATTTTTAAATAAATACGTAATCCTTCAAGATACATCCTCCATTCTTGTACTTTCAGCCTGAGTTTCCTTATCAACAATTACTCAAGGACTATAAAAGTAAAGGCGTTCTATAACAGAAGAAAAAAACAGTCAGACATCCTTTGTACAAAGGGTAAGCCTAGCAGAGTTAAAAATTATTTACCTATCATGGAAGTTTCCAAAACAACAGAGTTCGAACTCTTGAAAACGTCAAATCCCATTGTTGCCTCAAAGTTTAAGTAAGATCAAGATAAAAGTTAGCTTTTTCTATTATCACCTTATCATAAAAAATAAGTGAAAAGATTTCCTTTTCATTATTCTACAAGCTATACTTAATGCCTGTTGATATCACAACTGATGACTTGAGAGTTTTTACGAATTTTTAAATTTATGGAATATTGATATTTGATTTTTATCTACTAAAGGACACCAATCCAAAAATTAAATAAGAGTAGAAGAAGGAAAAAATATCAAATTATTGATTTGTAACTACTTACAAAATATAATTTCAATGATAAATAAGACAATATTCATTTTTTACAAAAAATAAAGAATAAACGAACAATGAAAAAACACTCTGGAATGCAATATCAAGTTATGCTAAACAATCGTTTTCTTAAGGTACTTAAAGAGGTATTTCATGAAAACTAGGCCATCTTTGAAACAATGCCATGCCAAAAAGTATGAAGCAAGTCGGATCGAAACATCTTACAAGTTACATATATGTAATTCTTCTAATTTATTTTTATCTATAATAGTTCTTAAAAGTTCAATTCCTTCTGAAGATTCAGAATAGATTTGCAGTTTCAGCCAATCAAGATACATAACGCCTCCAAAATATCATGGTAAACTATCTTTCTACAAGACATATTTTAGTTTTGTAAAAAATTGTCTGCAACATCCTTGACAATGTCATTTACCGTTTTCTAAGTTATTACAGAGGAAAAAGTATGTTAAAAACTTTGTGATTTTACAAGGTTTTTAATGATGACTATTTTGAAAATTTGTAAGACGTTCAAAAAATATCTTTCATTTAGTACAGAAGTGAATTGCTTTTTTTGATAATCCAACCATCTCTTTGCTTTGATTAGAAATAAAATGCTTTGAAGTAAATAGCCCACAATGTCTTTGCTTTGATCAGAAATAGTTTCTAAAAGCGCCCGATCACCAATCTCTTTCAACTTCAATTTAAAAAACTGACAATGAGAAAAAAATTTTTAGCCAAATTCACGAGTTCAGGAGAAATTTGATTGTTTGACATCAATTTGAACTTTTGATGTTACGATTTCAATGAAGACGGGGAGCACAAGCTATTTTTCTCAATTGAGGAAGAGCTAAAAAATGAAAACAATGCTCTGTTTATCTGTTAACACTAATATATATGTACCAATAGTCTTGAGATGCTGTTTTTTTTTTTTCTCATCTCATAAATGACTCTATCATGCATTAATTTTAATGAAAATTCAGCGCATCATATTGGAAAGACATATTTTCAACTCTTCCTCTCAGCTTTATTAGTATTTTGACTTCAGTGATTGTGGACAAATTGATCACCACAAGCCATCTGTATCCTCCGTCCGTCTTGGTAATGCAATAATACACAAGTAAGAGCATTTGAAAAAACAGACTAAGGCTTTTCCTGTCCCAGTTGGCCAATTGCATTGAAGTGACTGAATTGGTAACCTCATACATGTTTATTTGTAATGATTAATACATGTTTATTTGTAATGATTCATACATAATTTTCTGTAATGTTTGATACATGATTATTTGTAATGATTCATACATGATTATTTGTAATGATTCATACCTGTTTATTTGTTATGATGCATACATGATTATTTTGAGTAATCGGGTATTTATACATCCAAACCAACCTAGCAGGTGTTCTAACTGCAGAAGAAAAACCAAACGGTCTCCTTCTATACTGCCGCCACACTTTATTTCTATACACCCCCGCATTTATTTCTATACTCCCGCCGGCCTTTATTTTTATACTTTCGCCTTACTTTATGGAAGGATTTTTATAAGGTACATTGTAAAATGAAATAAATAATGTTCGGTAACCTTCACTCTTTAATAAAAACATGTTTGTTTTTCTAATTTGATGATACAAGATCTCATTAGTATGTTAGATTTCTCTTTGAATATTTGGCTAATTACAACCTGGTCTTGTCAAAGAACTCCAAAACTACTAGCACATCCCCGCTGTAATGGTATTTTTTTAAACACGTGCCGTTGAAGCAAAGCAAATAATAAAACAAGAAGGTTAATTTCTTCACAGTAAGACTAGTTTAACTGTTCATTTAGTTATATATTCATAAGCGGGGACCGATTCTTGCGGCAGGTATATACATGAATACTTGTATATAAAAGTGATCCCCGACCCCCATCCCCAGTTGGGTATTAACTACTACATGCCATGCTCTTGATCAGTTATATTTTTCGTAATATCAATATAACGAAATAGTTTGAATACTTGATACAAATATTATGATTGGTTTTTTTAATATGTATGTGCTGTTTTCTTCATTAGTTAAAGAAAACATCTGAACTACTGTATGTCATGAAACAATGAAAAGACAATTAGTTCTTGAAAAGTTTGAAATCTGTTACAAAAATTTAAAGGAAAACCCCGAAATAAAATAAATCAAATTCAGAAGGAAATGTTGAGAACTAGACTAGATTTCAAATAATTGAGTACAGTTACAAATGATTGATAAATTGGTCGATTTTTGTTTTACGTTCATTGGAAAATATTTCATGCATTAACAATACCTGTTATTATTAATTGGCTGGGAGACTTTTCTAGTCACATTTTGCAAAGTTGGGACGGGAAATTTATCCTGAGCATCTGCCCACAACGAACCACTCATTTTGAGCTCTTGCAAAGGGATTTTTTACGCACCGAGAGCGTGGCGTACTCCCATTGTGGGGAACGCGATGGTTAAGTTCCGAGACGGGTTCAGAATATTTACACCCTGCCCAAGATACGGATCATCTTTAGGTGGGTTTCTACTTCGAATACTCTTTTTTTTAATTCACCTATTTTGTGGTAGTCGAGAATTTATGCATCCAATCAAACCTAAGATGTGTTCTACATGCAGGCAGAGAATCCAAATGCCGTACTTCTGTACTGCCGCCACACTTTATTTCTATATACCCCCGCCGAGAAAAAAAAACAAAAGGAACTCTTTATAAGCTACATTGTAAAATGAACTAAATGATGTTTGGTAACCTTCACTTTAAAATGAAACATGTTTGTTTTGCTAATTAGATGATACAAGATCTCCATAATGTGTTAAATCTTCCTTTTTAAATCATTCAATATTTGGCTAATTACAAGTTGGTCTTGTTAAAATCGCTAAAATTACTAGTAATAGTATGTTTTTGTAACACGTGCCATTGAAACATGGCAAATCATAAAACAAGAAGGTTAATCACTTCGCAGTATGACCATTTTAAGTGTTAATTTAGTTTCTATGCTTTTAAACGTCATTACATCAACGTTAATTACGAAAACAGGCAGCGAGAAGATGATCAGGTAAAACAAGATATGGATAAAGAGAGAGGTTGATAGTGGGAAAGAGGCCATATAAGGTAAAAGCGAATTACCGATAGGAGATGCATAACATAAACTAGGCAGACCTTTGAAACTGCCCTGAAGTTAAAATATTTTAGCATCTCTCAAGTATATGGATCGTTACAGGAACAGTGAAGGGATATTCGGGGATAAAAATAAGTACCTCGTTAAAATGAACTATATTCAACCAATGAGTTTGATGTTGCGATACATATGGTTGAAAATATTTCAGCCTCATTTAGTATGGGACCAAATTTACCAACACCAAACAATTTAATAATATTTGGTTGTTCTAAGTATTTGTGAAAAATTACATAATACTGTTAAGCAATTTCTCAAAATAGAATGATAAATCACGTATGGACTTGAAGTGTCTCTCACACACGGGAAAAACGTAATCTATCTGCTTCAATAAATTTATTTGGTGACCAAAGCTTTCTTTACCGGTTGGATTCATTAATTCGCTAGTCAATGTTGGTTCTGACCTATTGATATTGTCCTTGAATCGCAATAAGCCTCTTTTATGCTTAATATGGAAAATCTTCAAATTTCTTGTTAAATTTTTCGTTTGAATCGTTTTGTGGAGCAGGAGTTGCTTACCCTTCCGGAGCACCTAAACTCACCTTAGCTTTTGTAGGGTTCGTGTTACTCCAGCTTTAGTTTTCAGTGTAGTGTTGTGTCTTTTATGTTTGTCTTTTGTTTCCGTTTTGTTGATAATGTTCTTGTCTGTCTTCCGACTTAACGATTGCTGTCTGCCCATTTGGTATCTCCGAATCGCTTTTCTTTGTATGTCAGTTTCTGAAATGCGTATGATGTAAAATTTTCAAACCTTCCATTTACTACTTCATTAAGGATCAACGCGTTTTGTATATTAGTTTACGACAATATTCAAATCATGCTAAAACAATTCTATTCTTCAAGTGCAATTTTAAAGACAATTTATAATTTTACTGAAACAAAATATTCCGCCTTACATAATATGGAATCAATACTCCATCCTAATTTGTGATTGATTAATCTCAACTAAACGCATAAATTGTTGGTGAACGGGGACAATGAATATTTGACAGTATTTTCACTTGAGTGCACAGTGCAAATACTTATGTTATAGATTCGAAGTACAGATTAAAAAACAATAAAATCAAAACAAACATAATGAGCTTGCATCCAATTATAAAAAAGGAGTAGATTTATCTTCTCCATATGAGTATGACCGCATGCGCGAGCCTTCTGTGGTTGAATCCTTTTTTTTAAATCCGGGTTATCGTCAATCGGCAAAAAGGCAATCATAATCTCTTAACCACAGACATCCTGTCCTCAACTAACTGAAATTCGCTGATCAATCAGTAAATGGGTGGACAATTTGAATTGTCCGGGAAGAAGAAGGGTGATATTTGGCGCAAGTTGTCAAGAAGCAGGTTAATCTATCACCAGAGATATATAAACATAATTTTTTAGCTTCAGGTTTCAAGACATGTTTGTCCTGTTGTAATTTGAAATGGCTGATATTGAAGCAATGAACGATAGCAATGCCAGATCTCTTTACTGTCCTTCAACCATGTAGTGATTAACTCCGCCAGTATTTTTTTTTAAATATTTACTCAGGAATTTGCAGCCCGTCTGTTTATTTTCTTCGGATAATTGTCAAGTTTTTATGATCAACAATGTCAGTTAGAATCATATTTAATCTTTTGTTTGTATTTGGAATCTTAACCTAAGCCGATATTTGTCAGGTAAACCAAGTTGTTATACGAATCACTTTTGACTGGCGTAATGTCACCGGAACGACTGATGACTGAATAGAGCCTCTTTTGATCTCATATAATACATTATTACAGGTGACGAATTTATGAAGAAGATGAAGATACCGAAAATTTAAAAAAGTGACTGGATACATCAATACAAATGAAAGGCAAATAAAAGAACATAGAATACGACACAGAATACCACAGTGGTAACATGAGGACGATCAAAAGGTGAAATTCATATGCTCCAAAAAGGATGCATTTCCGGTTTCATTTATTTCACGAATCGAATCTCAGCCTCGATGACCAGTGTTAAGTAAAACTATAATAATATGCGAATACAATCTTGAAAATAATTTGTGTTAAAAGGTTGTCATGAGCGCCAAAAAACCCTTTTCGGTAAATTATACAATAAGAAGAATTTATAAAGTGACCATTTATTTTAAGATAAAAAAAGTGTTCCAATGATTAGTGCGTGGTTTCTACCAAACAAGCTTTATCACAAAAACAAAATAGTACAGTACAGCGACGACACCAAGCGAGAGTCAACAGCGGGCGTAATCAATAGTAGATTAATTTTTTACATAGGTTATCATGACATTCAAGTTTATAACCATTTGAATTATATACGTTGAGTTGTCAACTTCGACTGATTAAAACATATCAAACAAACTGAGTTGACAAGATAATCGGTATCGAAATTCTGATGGCCTTTATGATTCCTGCTCATGATTGTCAAAATATTTGTGTATTTCTTGCTTTTTGGGGTTTTTTTTAAGGTACATGTACATACTATAATTTCCTAAGTGCTTTAAGGTTCATGTTAAGTTATCCGCTGCTTTTGGCTGTTTATGTACTTGCGGTTCACATGATTGCAACAATATCCAATGCAAAGTATTCAATCAATACATGAAACTTTGAGAACGTCCCTTCCCATCCATGAAAGGCATGCTTTATTATAGAACTAACTTAAACGATGTTCAAGTAAATCGGCCACATTTTAATTCCAATTAAGTATTGTAAGGTTTCTATCAAAATAAAACCTCGCTATGACCTTGATATAATCTGGTCCATGAATGTAACTTGAAATTCACAAACATTGACTATTTTTCCTTTTTTGCCCCTAGCGTGTCTGATAAAGGTAAATCAAGAAGAGCGCTTTACACATATTTTAAGGGATAACCCAACTCTTAAGGGAAATAACTCTGTAATAATATCTAAACGTTTTAATCAAGGGTCATTTTATATTAAAATAATACATCTCAGTCAGTGATGAACATTTTTGATGATGAAATTACTATATATCTATTGAATTAATTCTAGAGAAATGTGTGTTTTAAATTTCTTGAAAATTTCATGTTTTCCTTCTTTCACCAAGGTAAATGTCTAAACAAAACATAACGAAAATAAAACTAGTGGGTTTTGTTTTCGTGATGGTGTGAGGTTCCCCCTTAATTTGAATATTTGTTACAAACTAATTTAAGGTGTGGCTTCTGTCTTCCTGGCATCAACACGTTTTCAGTATTCTTTCTTAAAATATCAACTGAAACAGTAGTGCAAATCCGTTACTTCGTCAATGAAAGTGTCAATTCAATATAATCTTACTCAGACGCTAGGATAAACATTTTAACCAACTTCTGCACAAAAACCAAATTTAGGCATAAATCACCTTTATGTAATCACATGGAAATCTTAACGGACTTTGTGTGAATTCATAATTATCTTTATCATGCGACGTTGTTTATCTCTGTGCGTTATTAGCATCAAATTTAAAGCTTATCCGTATTATCTCTGCACAATAAATTGATTTTGTTCTTTGTCCCATAGATTAAAACTATGAAGTAATATTAAGTTTGTGTTTAAATATAAGCGGAAAACTACTTATTAGTCAAAATCAGCTGGGTTTTAGAGCCACTTTTTTAATCCATCGTTGATCATATAAAAATTCAAAGATACCAACGGAATAGACGAAAATCGTAAATTCAGATCGACAAAAATATGACCAAAAACTAAATAGAATATCATTATCAGTGCACACTAAATAATGCTTGTATAAAAAGAACCCATTGATAAAACGCTAGAGCTCTCAAATAAAAACAAGAGTAATCTTAGGTCTTCCATTGGAGATGTACGCTCCTGTTCCACTAGCTAAACTCATCTGTTTAGTAATTTTTTGTCTTGTATTAAATTTGTTCATTTTAACAATCTGCATTTATCTTCTTGAAATTAGAATCACATTATACAATACAGATACACAACTGCATCATATAACATCGGGCTATTACAGAAATGACATGGACAAAGATGTGTTAAATAACACGTGCTCTGTAGAATATTATTCCGCAGGTGTGTTTCTGTCTTTTAATTCTGTCTATCCAAGCAGCCGGTGAAAAAAGGAGGGTCTATGTACTCCCTATATCATAAATAGTTAAAGTGTGCGCAAAAATGTGTGTGATTTCGAGTTGCTAGAGAACGGGGTTAAATTTTCCCTCCAGTAAATATACCAGATCACCAATCTTCAATTAAAATAAAAGGATGAAAATTATCAATATGAGAGATGTGAATTTGGTTAGGTGTGTCTTGTCTCAATATTTTCTTTACGTTCCAATAATTTTTTATAAAAGTATTCCTCCATAA
>JAULBM010062309.1:0-10268 GCA_032357055.1 Geukensia granosissima | reverse complement strand
GGAAAATCAAAGTCATCTCTCTTGTCGTAAAGTTTTGTTCTTAACCCGCCCTTACTGTCAATTTCTATGTGTAAGTCTAGGTAAGAAGCAGATCTTTCTGTTTCTGTAGTCCTCCACCGTGCCTGTCCCTTGAAAACGATCCAAAGGAAGGTCAATCACAGAATGGTGCACACCAACACACTGTGCCACCCTTCTGTTGCTTAAACCCGTCTGTGATATGGCAACTGCTTGCCATCTTTATACTTAATTTTCGCCTAAGCATTACTTTTCCAGCAACTATGCACAGTCTAAACTTCTACAACTTAAAATTGACAAACATGACTTGTTTAATTACGTATCACACTAACTGAAAACACAAAATAATCGATTGATGACATATCGCATGTCAAATTGAAGTTAATGTTGACAAGGTCGCAAAACCACATGTTATAAATATAATTTAAAAAAAAAGATATTTACAAAATAAATAAGGTGGCGTTTAACTTTTGTCGGAGTGTATAGATAAACATAGGAATACCACATAGACATTTTCCAAATGTTATCAAGCGCTCTCAGATATCCCTGATGAAGACAATTCAGTTAAACAGCAATGGAAAAGGATCAGAAATGTATAGAACAATTAAGACACGGTCATAGGAAAAAGACTAGACAAAAGAAGTAATGGAGAAGGTTAGACGCTCTTACAAATATCAAGACGCGAAAAGATTGTAAAACAGCTTTGAACCAAAGTAAGACTGGGAAAGCAAAGACATCAGATAAACAGTAGTATAACGAGAAACATAAAGAATTGAAAAGATCAGTAAAGAAAAACCGTAATTTTTTTATTGAAAACTTAGCCAAGGCAGCAGATGAAGCAGCAGGCAAGATAAATATTAGAGAAGACAACTTGAAGGAAAGAAGCACAAATGACAGAAAAATCTTTAAAAACAAACCAGGAGAGGATTTTATTCATGACTAGGTCGATGGAAAGGACATTTTGAAAACTATTAAACGGATCAATACCAACAGACCCACATGACATTTCACCGAAAGAAACTCCACTCAACATCAATGTAAACAGACCAACTATACAGGAGATCAGAAGACCTTTAAAAATATTAAAAATGGGAAAGCAGCAGGTCCAGCTGGTGTCCCTGTTAAGCATACAAAGCAGAAAAGTACATATCAAAAGACATGTTATACAAATTACTTGAAAAATCTGAAAGGAAGTGAACGTAAAAAGATCAAAAGTGCATAGTCCAAAGAGTCATGAAAAATCAGAAAAAAGATAAAAAGGAAATAAAAAGAACGAAAGAGTATCAAACAGCTATACAAGTAAAATATATGATATTTTTGTTTATTTCTTTTCCAACCCCGAAATTTGTCTACAATGAATTAAAATACATAAGCCAATATAAAGTAAAAACCAATTTTTTCAAAATGTTGTGGCATCTGCGATCCTTAACATTTTCCTGGGGGTAATGCAGCACTGCTTAGAATATGTAATTGGATATAACTCATTTGCAATACATAGACTGATATCATGAAAACATGTTACAGATAAATACAGTACAGAGAAATGACTACAAGTGTAATACTGTTTGGCAGAGTGCAACAATTACAGTAGTCTAGTGTAAGCTGATGTTAGTCGGCGAAGTTAAACGGATATTTAAATAAGCTGAAATTCTTTACTTAATTTACCTGGGATGCTTGGTAGGCTAACTCAACGGTAAAGTGGTGATTTCGCGGTGCGACGAAAATGAGAGCCATGGTCTGTTCTATAGCATTTGCAGCTGCAACTGTATTGTTAACAGCTAAAGCAGAAATAGGTACGACTATATATTTAACTGTAACCATATTATTAATTTTTCTTGCATAGTAAATAAAGGGCATCAGAAATATGTTTGTTAAAGATGGTTTCGTTTTATAAATATAATTGTTTCTTACACTTATAAACTGCTTGTCAAAAATTTTATTTGTCATTTTTGTTTGTCGTTATTGACGGAAATGATTTTTTCTATCTGATCTAAAGCTTAAGATTTTAAATTGTATAGTAAGTTCTTTGTCGTTGATAGGAATCACCAGATAGTTTGCCAAAACTAGAGTTGTAGCGTTTAAGCCATTTTCAGGTAAGTCGAGGAACGACTTCCTTTTGGCGTTACTTTGTAATTTCAATACTACTTTAAACATTTTTTTCGGTTTTAAGCTTGATAATGTCTCGTTGTATTGTGAAAGTGTCCAAATACTTCTTGTTTGCAGATACTTTACAATTTTAGTATCAATAAAACATGAAATTTTGGTCAGAGATTACTTGGCTTCTGTGGAAACGAATGATTTGATAAAGAAATAGGAGATGTTGATACTTGGGTCAATGCTTGAAAATGCTGAGATGTATTTAGTAAGCGTTTTTAGATCTAGTTTAAGGAAGAAATGGATGCATGCTCAGCACGACAAAGCATATAGTTTCATTTGTTTTGGCCTTTTTGTTTTATACTTAATAATCTTGAAACGAATAAAACATTATTAACCCAGGTTAGGAGCGGTGACTTTTGGGTAGTTCTGCTTCCTATTTTATCTTATTTACCCATTAACTTAAAGGTATTGCACACGTCACTTTTTATTTATTACTGAACCCAAATCAAGAGCCGTGACTCTTGTTTGTCGGTATTTTTATATATTTATTAACAAAAAAGTATTGGGCGCGTCACTTTTTATAATTACTTAACCCAGGTCAGGAGCAGTGAATTTTCAATAGTCTTGCTTCCATTCTTTATTTTGTTTGTCGATATATTATATAGGTATCAGTCGAGACGTCAGTTGCAAACTAGTTGGATTACCTACTTTTTGATATTTGTTATCATATCAGTTTGGTGAAAAAAATTCAAAATGTTTAAAAGCAGTCAATTTGGGAGCTATCAAAATGAAAAAAATTCTATAAACGTATTGTACTACGCAGTTTATTTTGTCACAGATTTTCACCTTGTAAAAACTAGCAACGAATAAATAGAGCATATAGGGACAAACGATGAATGCAAAAGTAAATAAATTTGTTTATATATCGTGCACATTTTAGTAAGTTTACCTGTTTGTCAATACATGTACAATAAAATGCCCAACAATAGTACTTAAATGGGTGCAGGTTCGCAGACACTGGCTTCCATGATATTTACTTAAGATTTAAAGCTGCAAACTATTCATTGCTAGGCGGGATTGCGCTGATACGCCTTTTAACTTTTTAAACTATCACAGTTTTCCATTTTCAACTAAGTTCTTAATGTTGTTAAAAACATTTTTGAGACTTGGATAGAATAACTCTGATTTTCTTCCATTTTCTTTGTGTTATTATAATCGCATTAATATGTTACATTGTTTTATACGCCTATGCATATACAGATATTCATTGGGGAAACAAGATACCAGAAAAAGTTTTTTAAATCACGGACGAAAATCAAAAGTTAAGTGATTGCATGGTTTAAGGGAAGGCTATTATGGCATTGTATTGAGATCAGGGTTACAACTTCCAGGCAGAGAAAGTGAACAGTTAGGTGAAATACTGCGAGGCCACTCTACATGAAATGATCCATCGTCATCTTGGAAACGGACAAGATACACATGTTATAAAAATTCTGGAGTGATTAGTTCAACGATAAGGCTCTGTATCCATGTTTCCGCAGTTTCTGTGTCACGGACTGAGTCCGTTCGGCTAGCTTCCACTGTATCACACCCAACAAAAGAGATGTAGAATAGTAAAGTTTAGAAGTGGTAATCATTCAAGTAAAACCCTTTCGAAGAAATTAGGTATTGGACAATTACCCTCGAGTAATGCATGATGTTTATGCGTCATACGCTGGGACAGCTGGAATACTTCTGCTAATTAATGGAAAATTGACTATTGGAAAGTCGAAGTCATCATGTGTATTAAAGAGTTATATATGTTACATCCCCCTTTTGCAAAGGGGAATATCAAGTTATAAAACAGGAATATTTGTCATGTTTTTAATTTCAAGCTCATTGGGTAGATGGGATGAAAATAATCACCGATCCTGCACTGAAAGAACATTTCTTCGGTACATGTAAGGGTTTGTGTAAGCTTTAAGTCTATTTTCTGCATAAACACTTGTAGTCAATATAGCGACCCTCCATAAAACAGAATCAAATATTATATTCTCTCTCGCCATCCGTTTATATTTAACTATAAATCACATGCTACTTGGAATAGAAATATTAACTTTAAAAAAACTAGCCGATGATGTTTAGCACGTCAACAAGCAAATTAATCGGTATTTTCATTACAGGATATTTTTGGCACGTTACGGATTTTCATTGGGATTATACTTACATGGGTCAAGATTTGTCTTGTTATGAGGTGGTACAAACTTACGGTATCTTTGGTGATTATTGGTGCGATGCCCCCTGGCAGCTGGTCAACAACAGTGTGGAGGCCATGAAGTCCCTGAAACCAGATGTGGATTTCATTTTATGGACTGGGTATACATAATGTATCATTTTTATTCTGTGTATAAATAATTACAAAGTAGATTATTGAATAGCTTTCATCAAGAATTTCGTTTTATTGGAGAATCTGAAAACAACTTTACAGCATTAATGAATACACTAAGGCAAGCATTGAACTATAAGGTATACGTAAAGTAAGAAATATCTCTAAAAACACGAATTTCTTTATAAACATAGTACTTAAAGCAGCAGTTAATCTAAATTAACAAAAATTTTGCAGAGACAATACACCCCACACAGACGACTCTAATGTAAGCTTTGATATTCACGACGCCTTGTTAGGGAACCTGACTGAGCTCCTTAAGAGTATTTTTCCCACAGTCCCTGTGTATGCTACATTTGGAAATCATGACTACTTTCCACACAATCAGTTTCCTGTGGGCGGAAATCTCCTGTATAACAATACGTTTGAGAGATGGAAAGATTGGATTGGAGAGGGTAGCAGGGACACTTTCCTGAAAGGTAGTTATTTTATTTTAAGTCTATGCATTTCATATATAGAGTTTAGTGGTATGAAGTTGTATTGAATAAGATTGCCAATGTAAGACTACAACTTTACTCCATTCTGACACTTTCGTGTCAAAGAAAACTCATTAAATCAAACAGTCCATTTAACAGGTTTGTCATAAAAAAACACACTCTTATGTGTACTTTTAATTAACATATTTACAGAAAACATTTTACTTGCGCACCATTAAAGTTCCTTCTATGGCTATTTTGCAAGTTTATGGTTTTTGTTGCTCTGCTTATTAAGGTGGTTATTATACCCTGAAGACAAGTACAGGCTTGAGAATAATAGGACTGAATACTAATCTGTACTATACCAACAACAAACAAGTGAATGACAGTTACCCAGATGATCCTGCCGACCAACTTAGCTGGCTAAAGAGTGTATTACAGATAGCTAGAACTGAAAACGAAAAGGTAAGGGATTTCATTCCACTAAAATAGGGTGATAAATTATTAACTTCGTCTATAATTTGTTGCATTTTTGTTCCACATATTGTCGATACATTTTATCTTGGCGTTTGGGTAATACCCTGTTCCCTTGGGATATTAATTTCTTGTTCATTTTAAAGCCTTGGTTTAAGAAAACCAGATATTTTGTCAATTGTATTTGTATTTCGAACTAGCTTTCAGAAATAGACGATTACTTTTTATAAGTATAGGTGCATCATGTTTCTCTTGTTGTTTTTTGTAATTGTTTGCGCACGTTTTATCGACCTTTTCATGAGTTAAAACTATCAAACAAGAAATTGTAGAATTTACTTAGAATAATACCAGAACAATATTAATCAAATAAAAGTTAAAGAGAAGTTCGTTCAGGTAAAAGCTCGCAGTTTACTGAAAGCAAGCTCAGTAGCTTTACTGAATAACAACGTCATCAAATCTGTCATCAAAAAAGTTTATCAAATAAAGAACATTTGCAGAGATTTGGCCCTGAATCGTCAAAAATCGCGGTTATCAAACAAGATGGTGTGAAATGCCAAATAGATATTTATGTGAAGTAGCAATGAGATTTTTAATAAAATTAGTGTCAATGTAAGCAATTTTTCGGGCATATTCTTTTCTCCCTTTTCGAAATAAAAATTTATTTTTTGCAAAAAATTTGCATAGAGTAGCTTCAAATCGTAAAACTCACAAGAATGTCTCAAAGACCAACGTTGAAACATTTTGTGTCTGGAAATGTCATAGTGTCATAGAAAAGAAAATATGATTGGTCCGATAGTTGATTGTTAACCTGAAACCTGTTTACGGGTTTAAACATAAAAAACTTGCAGGCGATTAAGAAAAATCACGCTTTATATAATCACTTGGTTTGATTATGAGGACCACGTTCAAATAGCCGAGGGTAAACAGAATAAAACCACAACTTATTTAATATACAGAAACGTAGGAAGAACATTTATTTTAGTTTTCGTGTAAGTCAATTTATCCTTGTACAAATGTACAGGAGAAAGAGTAATAAAACTGTGAAATTTGACAAAAATGCAATTGTGCAGTTATTTGAAAATTCTGAATAAAAACTATCAAACAAGACCAAGAAATTGCTTCCAAGCGTTACAAATGTGATCTAAAGTTTACGAAAAGGCGGATATTGCAATTACTGCATCTGGTATGGATAAGACAGAATATAGTTTTCAAAGCAGATTTTAGGAGGCACATGGATTAAATACTATGCCTGACCATTTGTTTGTGAAAGAAATGAGAAAACCAAAGTAATGAAACCATATTTTTTAAATTCGGGTTACTGAGAAGTCATATCTATAAAAATAAGGGATGTGGCATTATTGTCCATGAGTCCGTCGTCTACCAAATGACAGTAGAATCGAAACTTCTATAGGTCCCATTACGGCCTTCAACAATGAACAAAAGTCCACACCATATCTGTTATTGTCAGCACCGACTATGTCATGTATGCCATTTCAATTCATTACTTAACGTCTTGTATTTTTTGTAGGTTTTGATCACAGCACATATACCACCAGGGATTCCACCAAAATCTAATGTTTCTTGGATGTATGAACGATTTAATTCAGAATTCAACAGCATTTTAATCTCATTTGCCGATTTAATAGTTGGTATGCATTTTGGGCATGAACATTCCGACAACTTCCGGGTTCACCATAACAATAAAGGTAATTGGCGGTAACAATTTTTGATCTTTATTAAAAACATAAGTACCGTAAAAATAACACACATAATATTATTCTAGATCAGGTCAAAAGGGTAAATGCCGCGGTTTTATGAGTTCAAATGTTCTAAACTAATTATACTTAGTAATACTCACTTGACATTTCTTTATCTGTATTTATACAAAGTATGTTTAACATTAACCAAACAAGCTGTTAGTGTGCATAGCTAGATACCGCTTCCTCAGAAGATTATATTCTTAAAAGTCTATAAACTTATGTTGGAAACAACAGCACAGACCTGATATTACAAGTACAGGTATATTTCCAAACGGGCACTATCTTGTTATATACCTTTTATCATGGTTCTGTCATTGTCCAATGTGGTTTTTGAAATTTTTAACATATCATGTTAGAGTGTAGGTTGTTTCACTGCACTGGAATTTTCATATAGACTATACGTTTTTACCTTTTAGATGAACCTGCTATTGTGCAGTTCTGTGCTCCTTCTGTGACGCCCTGGAGATATGTCCCTCCTTCGGGAATAGCTGAACCTGCACATAATCCAAGTTTCAGACTGCTCAAATATGACAGAACAACTAGTAATCTCCTAGACTTTACACAGTATTATATGGATCTGCCTGAAGTTAACAAGAACAATGTATCCAAATGGAAGATAGAATATAATGCCACCACAGCATATGGTTTGTCTGACTTGTCCCCAAAGTCAATGGCAAATCTAATGAATAAAATGAAAGACAAAAATAGTGCAGAATTTCAAGATTTTTATAGGTTTTGGATAGTAAGTGTGGACCAACAATATCAACCAGACTGCGATAACGCATGTCATGCCAGATTTTATTGTAATTTTAGATATGTCGACGTTGACGAATTTCAGGACTGTTTTACTGACCTTACCGTGTCAGCAGGATCAAAAACATCAGACACTGCTTTAACAAATTTTATTATTATTACTGTGCTTTCAGTTGTGCTTTCTACCACAAATCTGATCTAACTCGCACATTTTGCTTATCTTTAACACTTTTCTCAAATGGCTTTAATCTCTGTAATTTTGAACTCTGATACCGGAGGCTTCTGGGAATCTTTATTGTTAGTTTTCGTTTTTTCTCGTAGGCTTTTGTGCTATTTTGTTCTCTCTCCTGCATTGGCCATCTTGATTTAAAGGCAGTAATGGTTCCTTTTTCATTGGGTTGCAAATTGTCCATTGAAGTTCAGAGGGCAAAAAACCTTAAACAAAATTACCGTCGAGTTAAACTAGTTTTCTCTTCCATCCAACATCATGGGTCAGATAGACTGGGTCCAGGGTATACCATCTATGTAAAAAATCTGAAATGCATTGTCAACACAAAAAAGATCAACAAAAGGACAAAATTGAATGAATATATGTATAGGTATAATGTATCGTTAGGTTAAACTTGTTTTCCGGCTATCCAAACATCTTCCGTTCGAATCAAGACCATATGTCATGCAATTCAAACCAACAAGTTTTGAAATGTTTTACTCATTGATTTGATACCAGATGTCTAAGATCTCGTGTTAACTAAGGTATTTACTCTCTGTCGTGTATTAAAAGAAGACCGCGAAAGAACATGTAATTGGTGGGGATGGTGGGAAAGGTGTCATTTGATACTTTCAAGTAGCCATAGACCACTTCTTAAAAGTTCAACCAGTTTTAGTCTTGTTGTCTCAGATAAAAGATCTTTATGCGTAATTCGTAAACCAATTTCGGCTGTAGTGATCATCATGATAGGTGTTAAAAAATAAAATGTTGAAGGGGACCATCATATCTGCCATATGTAACGATGAGTTTCTCTCTTCCAAACAAGGCTTAAGCCGTGGGATCATTTGACCAATTTAAAAATATATAAATTCCACTTCAGAGCTTGTCGGTTCCATTCTGTGACTGAATCATCTTTGTTTTCATTTTGTTAATATTCCCTACGTTTAATATAAGTTTTTTAAAGTTTTGTGCGTTTTATTACTATTTACGTATGTTGGTGTTGCATCAGCTTTTTGCGTAGAACTGAATTGCCACATGTGCAGTGGCTAATTGTATCCAGGTAACTATACCATTCTTATAACCTTGCTTGAGCAATTAGTATTAATTTATGCATGCTGTACAAATATGTGTTAAATAGCTCACCAGAGTCCTTTTTATATTTTTCAATAAAATTTACATTACTTTACTTGGACTGTAAAAGTTGCTTCTTGCCTAGTTAGGTGTCATGATCGAGCTTAGCAGAAACTAACAAGAGGAACCGCCTATAAAACGCCTCTCAAATTTTCACGATTAGGTAGGAAAAAGCAAACATGCAATTTATTTTACTTTTAAAATATTCTAGGGCCATAATAAAATAATAAATGTTCAAAATCGTTAATTTATTCTAAGAACTTAGAGGCCTACACAGGATCAATCCAATTCCCGTTACAACTGCTACATATGAAAAATTATATACAAGACTCGATTTTCACATCCCTAGAGTGGTGCATTCGAACGACTACCGACAATAGCAAATCTGATGAACACATGATTTTGACATTGCCTATCTTTAAATTGATATTTATACATAAAATTTACCTACCATCACAAATTCTGAGTGACCACTACTGCGCCATACAGAAAACAGACTGAAGATATACCCGGAATGGCGCATGTTAGCCAATATACCCATGAAAACCCATTCATTTTCCTAAGTATAAATAATACCATGGGGTGAAGAGGTTGTGGCCTAAAATTTATAATGGTAAGTATTTACTTCATAGATGTAAATTTTACTTTAAAATTAGTAAATTTATGACAGTAAATACGTTACTATCATAAATTCTGATTGAATCATTATTTAGAGTTAGAGCTACCCTGTGCAGAAGCTATAGGCCGAAGGGAAAATGTTGTCATCATGCTTAGACATGGAACATAGATAATGAGAAATAAAAGAATTCCGATTCCTTTAGAAACCCCCGGATAAAACCTCATTCTAAGAAGCACTATTAATAAAGCACAGGAAGAGGAAGTAGCTGTTACATTGTGTGTTTAAACTTGTTTAAAGTATCGACACACAAATCTTCATAAGCCAGAAAAATTGCTTTTTTCTACTAAAAGACTAGAAACTCCCTTTTTAA
>JAULBM010062298.1:0-10268 GCA_032357055.1 Geukensia granosissima | reverse complement strand
CTCAAACCTCGTCTGTATTACGTTAGCTGCCATTGGATCTACTTTCGGAAATCTTCTATGTAAAGGTATATAATGTTACCATTCTTCTCGGATATACACTTATTGGTGACACTGTCAACTTCCGCCGAATTAATGTAGCGCGTAGACACATACCAAATCTCGTAGTACAGCCGAGGGATTGAGGTAGAGTAGCGGAGTCACCCGAGGTTTGCCGACTGGTTTGTTTTTGTACACGAGTTACGTCCCTTTTAACAGGGTCAATATAAAAGATCGAGCACGATCCCGACCATGATAGTTTTTTAACAATATTTTGATGCTTAAAAAAAATTAGAGAAACAAAATCTTACATTATAAGCCGTTGATTATCATAATTTCTACAGTCGGGATAGTTAAACCTTTAAATTTGGAGGCTTACAGTGTAAGATTCTATATTTACCAAATTTTTAAAAAGCCGAGTTCAACTTCATTTGCAACTCAGCTGAAAGATAAAAATATTTTGAAAGTAATGCATCTACATAAATTTTGAAATCTTCAGTATTCCAAAATTATGACTCCGAAACAAAAACTATTCCTTGAATATCACACTGTACTATAATGTTGTTTTGTAGTAATTATACATTCTTTTATGTATATCGTATAAATATCATTCATGAAAATCGCGTAATTTTATTATCCTACCCGATGAAATTTGTGAGTGACGAATTATAGGATTTCGTATTTAAAACCAGCATTTATTTCCACGATACGTCTTTTGAAAATAATTTTCTCAAATCTAGACACGTAATAAAACGTGACATAAATAGACGACAGGTGCTAGGCTTCTCTTATAAAGTCGTTACGATAGTCCATGTAAACTCAGAAGGCAGATCACAATGTAAGTATTTGCTATATATTTTAATGCAAAGCATTTTTCAATAGAATGTTTCATATAAGGTGGAAAATTGCTAGATGTTTTTCAACATGGGAAACGCGTTTGCTGACTTCTATTGGATACAATAGTAAAAATACACGTGTCAGATTTCTGTTACCCGCCACTTTAAAAATGCACACTTCTTCGTTTTCCTTAGAATATTGAAAAGTTGGTCATTACTAAACATGTCTTCATCTTGAAAGAATATATTGTTATACCAATATACAGCTAACTGCATTGGAAAATAAAGACTTATTTTCATGCTTCCCTCTTTTAGTGGGGGGCTTTTGGCAGTTTTTTTTCAGGGGCGTGTCCCTGAAGTTCTGAACCCCATCCTTTTCATATATATCCGCTATTTGAAACTGTACATCTGTTCATATATACAATGGATAAAAGGAAACCCAAACACATTATGTGAAATCGAAAATAAATTCAGGCATTTAATTATTTTAATTCACGTGCTTACAACATTCTTCTTGACCAGGAAGTTGTTATTCATATTTAATATTGTGATAAGTTTTCTCTATTTTTCAGTATTATCTATTTTCACGACCCTATAACATATTTCAATGTGAATTTTATATCTTATCATATAATATTGAGGTTCAAAAATTCTACTTATTCTAGCGGCATGTCCCTATTTTATCCCATTTAGGACTCCTGGAATTCTCTCTTGTTTCAGAGCTTAGTATTCAGTATTTTGGGCTTACATTGTTAGGACAGAGTTTTTTCCTGTACTTACTGGGACCAAATTAACTGTGGTAGTACTAATGTGTTTACCTCTAATGTTCGCAACAGCCATGCAAACTCGAAACTGCTTAGGGATGTATTGCAAATATGCTTAATGAACTTGACTGAAACAAAAGTGGTGATTTGGAACTAGTCTTGGTAAACGATCATTTGGCGGTTTCTCTCGATGAAATATATGTTATAACCTCGATAGCCTTTGTGAGAAAGATTCAGAAAAATCATTTAAATATTAAAATATAAAGTTTTGAATGATATTTAATACATGTTTTTCTGCATCAAAGGAGTATGCACAGACAGTTGCATTAAAACATGCAACCTGGATTCTCTTTCTTGTCAGCATGACTATTGTTGAGTTTTAAAACTGTCTACAAACCACGGTATCCACACAGTTTGTAAATGTCGATGGAGTAGAAGGTCCAAATGTTTTTAATATTTTGAACAGGCGAAAAGTGTAACGATTTTGATTTTGTTGCAGGTTACTTGTAGTGTTTTTTGTTTCCACGCTTGCCCAAGAGGCATTAGGTGGCCAGTGTGCATGCTCTACCGATAGTTTGAACGTGAGATCAGGAGCTGGAACAAGTCATTCCATATTGGGTACAATGACAAATGGGGAGTGTCATCCCGACAAAGGAGGCAGACAAAATGTAGGAGGTCTAGAATGGGCAAATATTGATTATAATGGACAAGTGAGTTTAAATATCACAAATAAAAATAATGATGTCTTGTAGCTTTAAGAGTGCCGGAAAGGGCCAACAATCGGGTAGTGAAAAAGCATCAGACCAAAACAAAACAGTTAAGACATAATCGATAAAATGTAAAATAAATCGAAAAAAGGGAATATAAAAGAAATCGACTTTAGTACGTGTTAAAGGTTCACATAAAACCGTTATTACCAGATACTAAAGAATCCGAACTTAGATGTCCGAAAGTTAACAACTACAAGGTGAACGAATTATGCAAGAATATTGACCTGACAAAACTCCCAGCTTACACAGAAAAGTAAAATTTCAATCCACATACAAAAATCACAGTAACAGTCAAAATAATGTCTGGATAGAGTGGCGTGTCTACCTGCGGACTGTTGCTTTCTTGAGCTAGCACTTTAAAAATCTGGCTCAGCGTGTCGGTTAAAAATCCGGCTCAGCGTGTCGGTCTAGTACAAAGCAGAATTCATTCATCATGATTGTCCTTTGACAGTATCACCTCAGGTAGTGAAATGGTAGCGTGCCAGCCTCGAGTGCGGAAGGTCGATGGTTCGACCTTCGGCCGGGTAAAAAATTGTTATTTGCTGCTTTGCCGCTAAGCACGCAGCATTTAGGAGAATAATCAAAGACTGGTCGGCAAGGAGTCAAAATAATGTGTCTGGGTAAAGTGGCTCGCTTCCTGCGGACTGTTGCTTTCGTGAGCTAGCACGTTAAAAATCCGGCTCTGTGAATAGGTTCAAAGTTCAAAACAGGGTTCATTCATCACCAAAAAAGTTTAATTAAACTTCTATTGGTACATGATAAAGCGCTTTTCAGAAATAAACGTCAAGAATCGTAAGCAAATTTTAGTCAACATGAAATATTTACAATATGTGACATCATTGCGACCTTTTTTGGAAAATTGTGTTCACTTTTGACATGAATTTGTTTTCGAAATTATAGGATGCTTGGGCAGCAGATCAATGGTTAAATTTCAGAGCATGCTCAGGATCAGGTAGGTAATATTACACGGGAACTGAGGGCTCTGACTTACAGTATAAATTTTCACATTTCGCAAGCTGATTTATAAGAATAACACTTATTGCATATTTGAGCTTGTATTGTGACTTAAGGTAAATCACCTAAAGTGAGTGTTGACAATACATGTGTAGTTGCAGGTGCTCAAATATCATAACCATTCTTACAAATGACTTAAAACCGCCTATACCAACAAAGACGTCACTAAAATTTAAAGTGCTAAGTAACGTCGTGTCGTTTTGAGCATGTTAACTGGTCATATACATGTAATACACAGGTGGCTAGGGCATTTTATGTAAATATTTTGTGGTGTAAAATAACGTGCAGTTAACTAATATAACGGAATTGAAAAATGCTAGTGTCGCTTAGTCGTTTTACACCACAAATTATATTTTAAAAATGGGATAAAAAAGTGTCCCATGCCCCAGGCCCTGTGATGCATGTAATACAGCCAAAGTTCATCGTTGGAATTCAAAAGGAATTCGAAGATAGTTAGGTGCAGACAGAAATCGTTAAGTCGGAAGACAGACAAGACCAACAAAAAGAAAACGAGAGACAAACATAGAACAAACAACACTACACTGAATCCAAAACTAGAGTAACACGAATCCTACAAAAACCAGGCTGAGTGCAGCTGCTCCGGCAGGGTAAGCACCCCCTGCTCCACTAGTGGCATCTGTCTTCTAACGGACATTAAAGTAACGCTCATGATTTTAAAAAAACACCAGATAAAGGTTCAACCTTAAATAAGTTCAAACATAAATAAAATAACGTTTAATATTATTATACAAAACTTAAATTGTGAAACAAAACACGTTATGTGACGGAAAACTATATTGTATTCGTTTCTTTATGCAATTCTGTAGCGACAGCAGCTGGTTGTCCCCATATTGTGTCTCGTGCAGAATGGCACGCTCGTGCACCATCGTTTCCTCCTGGTAACTTGGTTCATACACCTAATCACGTGTATATTCACCACGGTGCTTCAGGTGGCTGTCACACCAAAGCAGACTGCATTGCAAAAGTCAGATCCTACCAGAATTATCATATGGACGGCCATAGTGAGTATGTTCTAATTTTGATGTGGCATGGTCTCATCAAATTTTGTAATTATTATATATAAGTAAATGTCACTTATTTCATTTGCCAATAGTTTCCTAAGTTTTCATTAATGATTAGTGATCAATTTAAATATAAAAGAACAACTTTTTATTGTTTTTCTTTTCTGAGAACAGGTTTAACAGCTAAATGCAGACAAAAAATAAACAGTTTGATGTTTTCGCAATAAAAAATAATCAAATGTTTTCCATTGTAAACGGTGGGTGCTTCTCGGGCAGGCAATATTATGGTAAATATAACTGCAGTTATCGTGATCGTCACAGCAAGGTTAAGGTAAGTTTTGGTAATATTAAGACTTTACCTTTAGTCTTAAGACACCTTATATTAAGATGTAGCTGCTTACATATGTATTCGCATATTTAACTTGATTATTTACAGAATGGAGTGACATTGGTTATAGTTTTGTTGTGGGAGAAGACGGCAATGTGTACGAGGCCAGAGGATGGGATGCAATAGGAGCACATACATATGGACACAACACGGACGGCCTAGGTAATACCGTAAATAGATGAACTGCTTCAGTTCAATTTATCACTAATTAATTATTTTTTTTCGTTTGATTTGTATTTTCACCCAAACTCCTGGGGAGTACAATCAAGTTAGAATGACTTTCTTATTCCTTTCTGTGACATTGATAGTTCGGGAGTCCTTAATTATTTGTTTTTTTTTTAAAAAAAAGACTTTGAAAAAATAAATGCGAAAGATTTGACAGCAAATTTGAGGTACGGATAAATGTCAGGGAGACCACAAACGAACCTGAGAAAGACAAAGAGAATTAACACATCTAGAGGTCTCCAAAATGCCTTAAACAAGAGTTGAATACCACCCTTTGTGAAAGCTCTTATTTCCCCCAAATAAGTAAAACATGTATACGTAAAATAATACTGCTCTTCATTTTGGACCCCAATATTATCAAAAAAGTACATTTAACAAAGCTTTTAATATAAAACATGTAAACCTTGGATCACAACTACTTAATTGTAAGGCTGTGAAAAATTTGAAAAAGGGTACTAATTTTGTATTAGATAATATGAAATGTATGTAATTGCTGAGAAATGGAAATAACTTGTACTAACTTAGTATAATAACTTAATATGTCTTAGTTAAGATTATGTCTTAGGTTTTGACAAGAGAAAAAAACTAATTAGTTAATAAATAAACATTCCGTCACAAAAGAATTTTCGCTGGATTTTACTACAGTGAGGTTCCACTAGTGGAGCACCAGTTGCTCACCCTTCCAGAGCTCTTGAACTCACCCTTGTTTTTGGAGGGTTCCTGTTTGCTCCAGCCTTAATTTTCAGTGTAGTGTTGTGTGTTCTATATTTGTCTTTGTTTCATTTTGTTTGCCATGGTCTTGTCGCTCTTTTAAAACATTTTATGTGCAGGAAAATTTTAAAATAGCACTTGAAACATTTTTAGGCATTTGTGTCATCGGAGATTTTACCGACCATGTTCCAAATGATGCTGCATTAAACGCTATAAAGAGTTTAATTGCGTGTGGTGTGCACATGGGAAAAATCACTCACAACTACATCCTGAAGGGACACAGAGATGTCGGACAAACAGCGTGCCCTGGTCAAAAACTTTATGAATTGATCAGGACATGGCCGCATTATGGTCATTAGAATAAAGGTTACATTCAGTATTTGTACTTGGGTTTTATTTTGCTGTGAGGGCTGGTCATATTGACAGGGTTACTACGGAACTATGATGATCGACTGACTGAATATTGCTTACTGTCTATCGCCAAATATTCCATGCATATTCAGGGCAATAACATTTCAATGTATCATGACAAATGAGCTCTGATTTGTACAAGAGTTATACGTTTTTAGAAAATTTTTACTAAAAGTTTTTTTATCACTGTGACCTTGGCCAAAAACAGTTTTCTTCCAAAAATTATAATTGCTCCCAGTATCTTAATATTAACAATATTCTAAGATTTCTTTCAACATGAATACAATCTCGAGAAGTTATCGCCATAAAAGAAATATTCGCACAATTGTCAATGTTTTTATGGTCTCTGTGACCTTGACCTTGGACTTCCCCCCTTATCTAAAAAACTCAAATTGAATCAATATGTTACACGTTCCTAAAGTGTCGCTTGAACCGGCTGTTCAATTTTCGAGTTATTGTCCGGAAACCTCAATTTAACAAAATTTCAGTGCTCATGGACGAATTTTACGCTAAAACCAAATTGATATTAAATATTTAAATTATTTACAGTATCCTAAAGTTTCATTAAAACTTGAAGTTAACTGTTTGAGTAATAGTACGGAATTCAGAAAAAAATTTAGAAAGATTTTTGTGACAGTCACTTTTACCTTGACCAGATTTTCTCAACAATCAATAGGAATCTCATTTGCTTTATATGTAACATTAGCCCAAAATTTGTTTCATTTCAATTGGATGTAAAATTTTGGAGTGATCGTCCGCAAACCTAACTTTTACAAAATTTTTAGTAGCTTAGTTTGCGACTGTGACATTGACCTTTTAAAAAAAAACCCTCAAAAATTAATAGGGTCCTCGCTTCCTCTATAAGTAATACTATCATAAAGATTTATTTTAATATGATGAACATATTTTTGGAGTTATCGTCCGGAAACCTAAGTTTTGCCAAGTTTTGAATTTTTTTTGTAAATTGACCTTGACATAAAACGCATTTTCCCAATGTTCAATAGCGTTCTTACTTGCTTGATTTCTTACAATATCTCAAAGTTTCATTTAAATCGTCCGGAAACATTCTTTTACAACTGTTTTTAAAAAGCCGAGTTCAAATTCGTTACAACTTAGCTGAAAAATAAAACTATTTTGAAAGTAATGCAGCTGCATTGTTGAAATCTTCATTATTCCAAACTTATGACTTGGAAACAGAAACTATTCCTTGAATATCACATTTTTCTAAACTGTACTATAATGTTATTTTGCAATAAGTAAACATTCCTTTAGGTCTATATTGATTAAAACTAAAGAAAACCCCAAAACCCGTATCGTAAAAATTTATGAAAATCGCGCACTTTTATTGTCCTACGCGGTAGAATTTGTGTGTGACGAATTATAGGATTTCGTACTTAAAACCAGCATATATTTCCACGATACGTCCTATGAAAAAATTTCATCAAATCTAGACACATGATTATAACTGACATAAATAGACCACAGCTGTCAATTTCACAAAATATCGTAAGTGTAATTTCTCTCGTAAATATGACAATGAGATTTCATTTGAAGTTTCTACACTTACGATCAATCTTACACTTACGAACTTTTGTGAAAATCGTCACTGCAGGTGCTGGTCTTCCCTAATGCAGTCGTAAAGATAATCCATGTAAACTCAGAAGGCAGATCACAATGTAAGTATTAGAAATATATTTTTAATTAAAAGTATTTTTTAGAAGAAAAACCTCATATAATAGGTGCACCTGTTCATCGTTTGCTGACTTCGATGGGATACAATTTTTGCAACGTGTAACTACACGTTTGATGACTTCGATGGGCTACAATTTTTCAACGTGTAAAACGCGTTTGCTGACTTCGATGGGATGTATAGTGATAAAAATACACGTGTAAGATTTCTGTTACCCAGCACTTTAAAATATTTCATAACTTATCCTAAAATACTTAGATGGAAAATGCTACCTTTTCCAGCGTATCTTATCTCGTTTAGGACGACGCCCTCGAGTTCTCTCTTATTTTAGAACTCAGTATTTTGGGTCCTATACGCTTTAAGCGTTTGTAGGCCGTTACCGAATGTTATACGTTGTTAGAATTGAGTTTCTGTACTTACTGGGACCAAAATGTGCTATATAGTACTTGTGTGTTTACCTTTTGGAACTTTTTCCTATGCCAAAGCCTGCCGAGCAAGAATGTTCGCGACAAACGAACCTAAAAATTTCTAAGTGATGTATTGCAGATTGTGCTTAATTAACATATCTGAAACAAAAGTATTCAAAACTTACCTTTGATGAAACAATGGTTTGCCGGTTTCCCTCGCGGAATATTATTATATGACCTAGATAACCTTTGCAGGAAATATACAGAAAAACAATTCATTTAAATGTTTTCAACCATTTCCAATTATAAATACAATTTAGAACTGTCCTTTGAAATCTTTCTCACGATTTCACATCGCTCGTTAAACAAAATGCTAAAACAAAGTTTGATGGAAGATTTTCCTGTCTGAAATACTAACCGAATCAAACAACACATTATTCAAATGAGGTTTTGAAGGATATTTTACCGGTGTATTCCCGCATCAAAGAATATACGAATACCGTTGCATTTAAAGCTCTACATTTTCAGCACGGCCATAGTAATGAAGTTTGGGCGATAATAGCCGTTTTAATATTGTCTACAAGCCGTTGCATCCACCTAGTTATTCAATACATGAATATAAATATCGATGGAGTCGAATGTTTATTAGTTTACGGAACAGTCGTATGTACTGGATCTGGCTGCTCCAGGGGGGAACTTAGGCAATAAAAACGTAAAACTCGAAATAATATTTTTTAAATTATAATTGGCGGCTTCTCACCATGAGGTTCACACAAAAAGGGAAGTAACTGTGTACACACCGGTGCGGGTCAAATTCGACCCGGATAGATAATAATAAATACAGGCAGGATATTTATTACAATATAACTCAAACTCTTCGACCATGCCAATATTACATATTACATCCCGCCGGCCAAAAAAAAAAAAACAAATATTATTTGTTTTCAGATGGCCGAGAAGTTTGTGTGGAAAATACATGTAAAACATACAGTCACTTTCATCTAGTAAATACAATACAAACTGATTCTAGATACCAGAGTATGTATAAATATCAAAGGGAAAAAGTTGTTAGGCAGATGGAACCAGCAGAGTCCTTAACTCTTAATTTTATGACAAAGATTATTTCAAAGCTACAATGCGCAAATGGCAATTTAAGGTGCTTATCAATTGTCCAAATTGGCGTTATTTCTGGTTATACCCATCAAAAATATAATACATCATTATTCCCTACAGACATAACTCTATTAATATCATTTAAAAACTTTCCAATCCGGATTATTTCGTACATACATCTATGCAAAACTATTCATTGGGCAAAAGAAAACAAAAATTTCCTGAGCAGCCGAGCATTAAAATGAATGAAATAAAATTTTCCAAACATTAAGTATCAATAAGATCAAAATGAAAAAAAACAAAATCCTATCACATTCAATACTCATGCCATGGTCATCAATATTATACTGTGAGTATGAAAGATAATCAAACATCTCATTTGAAAAATTACATGTACAACAGTTACTGCAGTATTTTGAACACAACAGTACAACAAGATATTTCTAAAGGATCACGAAAAACCTTGCATTCAATAAAAATACCAAATGTCATATAAATTACAAGGTTATGTGAACAAAATTATAGTTCTTGTCAATATCTTCAAAAAACGTATCAATCATAATGATCAAAAGATTGAAAATGTCATGCCATCTGAAAATGGTTGAACTACAATTTCACAAATAAACATGAAAAGATCAGCCATGAAATTAAAACCTCAAGTTATTATCAAAACACGAAAAGCATGAAATATCATAGGAAAGTTCAAACATTCAAACATGAAATTACAGCATACTGTACAAAAAGTATAAAATTCTATCAGTCGATCCGTGGCGGTGGGTTCGAATTGACACGTCGCTGTGTATAAGAGTTGAGGTGATGAAAAGGGATCCATATTGCATTCTGGGCAGCATCACCCTCAAACTGAATTAGGTATTCAAATG
>JAULBM010062287.1:0-10269 GCA_032357055.1 Geukensia granosissima | reverse complement strand
TGTTCGTTTCAAAAGGATCAGGTGTTGGATCGAAAATTAAATAAAAGGTATTACACAACAAACTACCCACACGTCTTCTACGTAAGTGGATGTTTTAATAATTCTTGTTGATTAGGCTGCCATTTTCGGTTGCTACAAATGTATCTTTGAAATGTATTTGTGATTATTTTGTTTTGACACATTAATTGACACTGAATGATTAACAAGTTTACTTGGCATAAAGGATGAACTTAAGAGAGGCCTTCTATCCTAGCAGGAGGGCTTCCATAGACCTTTATTTAAATCCTCCCCTAATTTAAAACACATTTTGTTTGCAAGGTACGCGTAAACCAAAACTAAATGCATCTTGATTAAAATAAATTCATGTCAAGTGTAGAATAACCATATGAGAAATCAAAATTCATAGTCTACAGAGACAAGACAAATTTGAAAGATAAAACGTAAACAAAAGGAATAAATGCTTAGAAGCCACGAACTGTTTTAAACCGTAATGGGATGAGGTGAAACGTTAAAAACTTCATTTTAATATTGATGTCAGGTCTAATTTGAACCTCCTTGCAAGTGAAGTTATATATTCACGTCAGCGTTATATTTGTAAGTGTAGGTTGTATACTTCCTTTGCCTTGAGGAAATATTTTACTACATTTCTAAGATATCATTGTTTAGTTACCTGTCGTTTTCATAGTTTCTCAATTTGTCTCGTTATGTTATGGCGGTTCAAAAGAAAGAAATAAATTAAAACCAAATGCAAATTTGATCTTATTTGTCAGCTACTATAGAGCCCCAAATGAAATTTGGCACAACAAAAGTGAATCTCTATCAAAAGTTTCTAAATTTAATATATCATATTATTATGCAGTTGTAATTTTAATCCAATGAGAAAGAGCTATTTATAACATGTGACCTCCCAATTGGACATCCCGATAAACCCGTATTTTTTTTCGTATTGTACGTTTCAAAAAGGGGAGATAACTAATGTAAGTCCAATATGTTGAACTATATAATAAAAAGATTATTGACGAAATAGTTATAAACGAAAAATATTGTACTTGTCAGTATTGTCATGAAAACCGTATTGAATTCGACGCCTTCGGCGTCTCGTCCAAAACGGTGTTCAATACAGTACTGACTCTTACAATATTTTTCCGTATTGTATGCAATACTGTAAAATAACTAATATTATTTATCGGTGGAATTAAATTTTTTGTCGCAACTGACGCTGTAGTTAAAAATTCATTTTAAATCGAAAAATTTTTTGTAATGTCAATTTCTCGACCTTTGTAAATTTGCTTCATTTTGTTGGTGTAATTATCCAAGTCTTGGGTAACAATGCATGATAGAATTTTTAATTTTTTTGGGTGGGATGTGTTATGATATAGAAGATGAAATTTTGGAATTTAGTTGAATAGTATTCTAGCTATAACACTGAAGCGATATTTATCTATGAAAACATCCCATTTTTAGATAGATTTTTTCAATGTCAAATATTTGACATGCATGGGGGAATAAAGGAATATTTGTGCCGACAAAACTGTACATTTAACTTCATGATGAGTTGCGACAATAATTTCGAATTTCAACAATATATAATATGACCCGCTTCATACAAGAAATCTCGATATATTTTGATTAATGTCGCGGCAAATTTTGTTTAGTATACCATAATTTTCAACTTCATGCAAGTGGTTCTTAACAAGAACACAACATGTTTAACTACTCTCTATAATGTACCGTCAAATGCGTCAAATAATCTTTACTGGCTTAATGTTCATAAAATATCCCAAACTGAGATTTTCCTCAAATCCTAGAATTTTCCTTTAATATTGAAAATGCTGTAATCTGATTTGTCAATTTTTGACTTAAGAAGAAATGAAGTGAAGAAGTCTTCAGAATGATAGTGTTATACAACTGAATCCACATCTCAGTCGTTGACACAGAAAATGCTTCACGTTGATGTCATCACGTCAGAAATTTTACGGTCGGCCTCACAATCCTGTCAGCCGAATACCTGTTTCCAAGATGAAAACCTTTTTATTTTGTAAAGAGACGGTGTAATATCTTTTATGACGGTTCACCTTCTTCGTATGGAAATTGTACAATCTTAAATGGAAATTGTACAATCTTAAATGGAAACTGTTCAATCTTTAACCACCTAAGCTGACTACCGTTTTAGGGGAAGGGTTCAAATTGCTGATTGAAATATGATCATATTTAGTGTGGTCGTTTGTTTGCATATGATATCACATGGACTCTGTAATGGGACCCGCAGAAGTTTAAATTGGACTCTCATTTGGTGGATGGCTGTCACATAGACAATCATACCAAATCTTCTATTTTTATGTTATTTTCTATTTGGTTGGGCAAAAAGTGATATATTATTATTTGTTATCTCTGGTTCGTTTTATTCTTGTTTTCGAGGATGTCTTTGCGTCGACTTGTCCTACTTTGTGTTCACTCTCGCTTTTTGCCCTACTTATCAGTGAAAGTTGGTTACTTGAACATTTGTTAAATCTTAATAAAAATATTGGATTTTGATTTATACTCATATGATAACCTATATATTTTACAAATTATTCTTGGTCGTTATTAATGACATTTGACGGATATAGACATAATTTGTTTGTTTCTGTTAATGAACACTTTCGACGCAATCATAAAACCATAATTTATATATCTTTAAAGCATTTCTTATTCCAATGATCACGTATATACAAAAACATTAAAGATATTGCAATAAATATTACCTTAATTTATATTTTTTTTTATTAAGGTTACATTAAGCAATCAATTCAGGCCGGAACAAAAATCCATTAAACTTTTACTTTTATGAATATCACCAATAACAATGGGGGGAATACACGTGACACGACATGTGGCTCAACTAGAGAACTAACTAATTCCGCCTTTGAAGTTCGTCACTGGTCTTGTAGTGTTCGTGCTACACTAGCTTTCATTTTCATTGTAGTGTTGTGCGTACTATAATTTTGTTTGTATTTGTTTCTTCTGTGGTGGCAATGGTATTGTCTGTCTTTTGATTTAACGATTTCTGTCTGTCTCTTTAGTATCTTCAAATTCTTTTTATTCTATTGAGCATTATTTTAAAAAATGGATATGAGGTAAATTTAAGCCAGTATACAGATGTTTAATTGTTGTTAATTTCTTAAAAATCGATGCCAAACTTGCAACAATAGTCTCTTCCATTCCAAAACATTTCATAATTCTTATTATATCAGTTGATATTTGTAAAATTGTTTATCGGTAATTTGCGGCAGTTCCCTTTGATCTGTACTGACTGATAATTCCTGTACATGTCTACTGGCACAGATAAAAAATTATCGGCTTGTTTCGAAGAATACGTCACGTTGTCAAGCATTTACGTCGCGTGATTTGTCTTATGCGCGTCTTTTCATGAATTAAATAGACCCGACGTCATTCATAAAACCGAACGACGTCTTGTTGCCTTACGTTGAAATGAAGTAGATCTTGTATTAAATGACGTAAAATGTGACATTTTCAGCTCGAGAATATTTTTTTTATTTAAAATTACCGATAAAAAGAATATAGGACATTTTGTATCTCGTACTGACTTTATCATGATAAAATATTCAGTTCGACCTCCGGGCTCACTGAATATTTTCCATGATAAAGTCAGTATAAGATACAAAATGTCCTATATTCTATATTTACAAGGATAATTAATATTAAGGAAGAGGTCCCATCTCCTATTAAAGAAAATTAGTAAAACATAAGATGTTACTTGACTAGTCTAGACAAAAAAATCTGTCTTCTACTAAGAAACAGTTTTCCATGACCATTATACAGTAATCTGGTGCTGACCATCAAATTTCTAAAATAACCAGTTTTGGGCATAATGGCCCTTGGAAATATAAGGTAGGTAATAAACATTCCAAAGAAATGAAGTCACACAAACCCTACAAAAATCTTTCTTCACTTGCACATAAAATATTAAATTGAGTGTATTCTCAATGTGGGATTGGATTCAAGACTGACCAATCAAGTTGTTTGGTTTCTTGCATTTGATTTTAAACACAAGTTTCAGATGATTTGTGCAGGTGAAGCAAGGATTGAATTACAGAAGGGTCATCCACAGCTGTCTGTTGATTGGCCATCAAATTGACCAATCCTAGCCATGTGAATATTACATGTCAGGGATGAAAAATCTGATATTTTAGGGATTTTTTTTACAACAAATGGAGGAAGTTTAACATTTTATAATCTTTTTTCACATAAAAATATAAAATATTTAAAATTATTACATAAATTATTGTAAACTTTTACAAAATATGAGATTAAACAATAAGATGCTCCCTCAGTGGCCAAACCACTGTTTGTAAACTGTGTTGAAGTCCAAGTCAGAATATGAACTGTATGGTTTTAACAATTCATACAACATTTGAGCTGATTTTTTTAAAGCGTCAGGTTTGGAATCTTGTTGTCCAGAAAAGTGGTTCAGTTCAGAAGAATAAAAACTTCCGACTGTTTCAGTGTCTTTTGGTTCTCTGCTATCTGTTGATTGGCCATCAAATTGACCAATCCTAGCCATCCTTACAGATTCATGTGACTTGTCATTGTAACTTATGACATTGTCAGGGATGAAAAATCTTATTCCTAACCTTTTGAGGTTTTGCATAGGAAAATTGTCATTGTAGATTAAAATGTTGTAAGTAGCCTGCATATTCTCAATTGACTCAGGTCGTCTGTGGTTGAAAGAAGAATCTGAAAATCAAACATAGAAATGATATTAAAGCCAAGCTACAATATTTCCAAAAAAAAAAAGAAAGATATGGGGTAAATGTCGAAGAGACCATACTCCATTTTTAAGAAACAGAGGATATTGTTATATCTATACTCTATGTCAGAGTTTGTTGGAACGGGTAAAAACGTAATGGAAGAAAAAATGACTGCTGTATTCTTATAAAATAGTGTTTATTATGTAGATTGAAAGAAGTGCAAACAAGTTGCAATAATACTTTCCAGCCATCACGATGTATTTTAAGTTGTGCCGAGTTTTTATTTCTTTACGGGGATTTTACATTGTAAAGTCAGCTATTTGTTTGCCGGACGTGGTCTTTGCATGCTCCAGCGCAAGACCTGGAGTACACATTATCAACGCTGCGTAATAATTAAGAAAATAAACCAGGATTAGATAACATGCAAAAATGGCCTGAGGCGCACTTGAATGGAAATTAAAAAGTAATTCTTCTAATATGAATAGCAAGAGAAGGTCCAAACAAAAGAAATGTGCACAATTTTTAAAATTACTTTATCTAGGTCAAACTTAAGTGCTCCCACCCAAAACGAAGGTGGCCGACCCTCAATGTTAAATCTCCTTATAAAATTTCAGGGGCAGATAATAGTATGTTAAAATTTATTAAATGGCGTTAAACATAAACCGTTAACTGTGGGATAATTCTTTCTTTGGATTGAATATAAATACAAAGGCAGAATCGCACAAATAAATTTATAAAGCTCGAAAATCACACTCCAGAAAAGCCTGACAGAGTATAATTAATAGTTCTTCGGATTCGCTTTCTCCTCATATAATGCTGGGCAACGGAGAGGTCTCCAGGGCTCGACCCATAGAGCTGACAAAGCGCGAACCCCAGGTGGCGGAAAGGGGAGGCCCTCTTGATGGAGGGTTGCCAGGTTATTATACGGAAAGCCTGGCCGTGGAACATATTTGGTGACGTGTTTGGAGAGTGCCACTCTCATTGCACGTTAAAGATCCCTTTTGTAGTTTTCAAAAAAAGAGAAGGCTACAAAAGGCTAAATTTTCCGTCCCTACCCATCACTCCCATTTCCAGTGGCAGTCAAAAAAACGTTGCCCTTTTTGTCCCATCCCAACCCCTTTTCAATATTGATAATTTTTTACCTTTTTCTCGTCCTGAATATGCATGAAATATTTGCCACTAAACGTTAAGCAACCAACAATCTACCAACCTCATATAATGGATCACTCCTTATAACATGCAAAAAGAAAGAAAAAAACTTTAAACTGTTGTGTTCACATCAGTTTTTGTGGTTGCGCTCAAATAATCTGCCATTACTAGAAAAAATTTTAAATGAAAATTTCAATCGCTCGCACCTCTTTTTATCACTAAAAGTCCGAAAAATTTTTGGAGTGACCTTATCTTTCTTTCTTTTTTTTTTCGTCTTTTCTGTTTGTCGTATTTGCAGCTTTTAAATGACTTGCAATCTCTTTTAAATTCAAAATTACCGTTGGTTTTCTAGAGTTTTCTTTTTAACGTACACGAGTATAGAAAGGTGATGCTCAATTTATTGTTTCAATATTGAAATTCCCTATTTTGTAATAAACCATTCTTATAACGTTAAGAGCACAGGGATAATAAAGGTTCTCAGGCTGCAAATCATCATACTTTAGGTATTTATTGAATTAGATTGGTTTGACAGTAATAAATTCCCCCAGTGGAATAATGAAAGTTTTTTGATATTTAACATACGTAAAATTCACACAAAAGCGTTTGCATTCTAATCCGTTGGACACTAAATTCTGGCTAGATTGACAAGATTGTTAATTTCCTCTGATATCAAAGTATTGTATTTCTGTTTGTTAATTCTACAGAAACCCCTTGATGGTAATATTATTTCTGTTGGTGAATAATTATTTTCACGAGGATTTATGCGCTAATATCACAAGTTCAAAATGTTCTGCAGTCAAAAGAAGAAAATTATGTGGCTTAATGCGAGAAGTACAAAGGGTGACCTTTTGTAGGCAGTCTGTGTATGCACACAGATAAACCTGTATTACCAGATCTTGGCATCAAGAAAAACACAATTTGGGAACAATGTCTGTGATAATTATGCACATTTTACCTGATCTAACTATTTTTTTGAATCCTACAAAATACCGTTTTGCTCTACCGAATTTCAGGTGAATAAACTGAACTAAAACGTGGAAATTATCACGAGATTTTTGACGAATTCACTTATAATATAAATTTAAGTGAAAAATTAAAAAAATATATATATTTTTCTCAAAATCTTCGTTTAGTGTCGCATGAAAATATTTTGGTCAGATAAAAATTCTCTCAAAAGTTTTTAAAATATTAATTATATGAATGATATAAATTTTGTTTAAATAAAATTAACTTATTTAACAGAAAAAGCAAACTGCTTGGTAATATCATGTTTGACTTGTTGATGGTTTTGTTTAGTCTGTAGGTAGTGATAATTATGTGTAGTCTAAATAATTTGACAAGACATTAAACATTTATAAAATTAAATGTGTTTACATGAAGCCTCATGGTCAGACTTCACTTAATTCTCGTCATGTCGTGTTGATCAATCAATATTTTTTTAGGTCCTTAGAACTTTTAATTTGCTGTTTTTTGCGTGGAGATGTTACTTTTATTAACACTGACAATTTTTTCGAATTTCCTATTACAAAAGAAACCCATATGGTGCGAATCATATTTCTCTTGAAATATTACATTGCATGACAGCAGCACGTCGAGAGGAAAGCTGAATAATTTAACAGTGCATGACAGTTACAGATCTAGAGATGCAGACATGATTAGCCATTATGGGTTTCGATACTTTAAGAAGTAGAGAAAATTAACATTTCTAGTATATTTAAAAGAGTATTCGAAGATACCCAAGGCGCAGGCAGTTGCAATCGGTAATTTCACAACCGGTATAGGAACGGATTTGTTATCACGACCCATGGGTTCCATAGTAATTGTCAAAATAAACAAAACATATTTTTAAAAATTAAATATGTTCAACAAAAAGAATTCTAGTGTCAAAACCTTGGACTCTGTAATTTTAAATTGACAAAACGAATAAAACTAGTCATAAAGCTCCTAAAAACCAGATCAATTATCTGCAATATTATGAACGGTTGGTTTGTGGTCCACGTCCAATTTCATCACTCCTAAAGAGAACTATGTTTTAATGGAGTATAATCGTATGAATGTTCCAAGGAATTTCTAATGAATACTAAATAAATACTTTAAAATGCCCGAGGTCTTGATTACATTTTTGTTCATTTTGTTTTATGTTATTAGTAATAAAAATAAGTTTTCTGTAAATAAAATGTGAAAATGACGAATGAAAGCATATTTCAAATTAATATTTAGAATATTTAAAAACTATTGAATACCCATCTTCATAACGCTTGTGACCCCGTCGGTTGCCGGGACTTAGAAACAGGCTGCTCTGCTTTCCCGCATGCAGATAAAATCCCTGTCCACGGGTCGCCAACATTAAATTCTAGTCCTAGCAGGTTGTATTAGAAACTTTATCCATTTCACTTTAGTATCTGCAAGTAAAAATTCTATTCAGATTAAGTGATCAATTTATTGTCAATTTCTATACAGGTCAAACTTTATAACTGAAAGGATTGAAACTTATCTATTATTTTTTTTTTATCAGAGTGTGTCTTGTTCATTTAACAGTGTACTACTTTGTTAAGGAAATGATACTCTTTTTCATCATGAACAGATCTCGGCTTCGTCTCGATGTTATTTATGAAGAGATTTTAAACATAATATTTTGAATTGTAAATTATAAATCTTCTACAAAATGTATTTGTGCATTTGATCATGTGAATCTTAGATTTTATTTTCATAAGACATTAAAAATGACAAGAACATTGTAACAAAGAAAAACAATAGTAGTGTATTATACATCGTGCGTGCAGCTAAATGCAACATTGATTCATATCAGTAACTGTTTTCCATCAAATATATTGTCTTTTTCTTTTTGTTTGTTTGATTGTTTGATTGTTGTTTAACGCCCAGTGGCAAATATTTCATGCATTTTCAGGACGGAAACAAGTTAGTAAACAATACATCAATATGTAGACTGTATTTTTGGATGCCATTTTTAATACCAGTAACAATGACTTTTAAATTTCCTAAAATATTCATGTTCAGCAACTCGTATTTCTGTTAACATAACATTTCTGCTTCAATCTGACCATGACACGTCCTTGTTCATACAACGAAACATGCAAGACCGCCGTAAGAAACTTAAATAATTAAAAAGACTAAACAAAGTGATGATAGTGATATGAGGCTAGCAAAGGATATTTTTATTTAATTCAAGTTAGAGAAAATCAGCTGTATTCTCAGGTTTGTTTTCGAAGCTTCCCATAAATACATAGGTATAAATTACATTGTACCTTCAGAAACATGTAAATAGCTATATCTATTAAAAAGATCTAGCTTTTGTTTTTATTTCTTTTCTGTTTTTTTTTTTCATTTATGATCATTTCGTACGGAGTATTTACTGATAATATACCATAACTATTCCGCTCCTGTTGAATTACATATAAAATCAGATGTAGCATCAACGTGCAATGCATACTCCTGTCATTTCGTACCATGATCAAATAGACATTTAGTACATGTACCATTGCTGTTTCGTACCCCGCTGAGACAGCCGTTCGTCACCATTTACCATGACCATTTCGTGACAAATATATACAAAATTGTACCATGTTAAACCTAGATATTATGTATGCTTGTCATGACCATTTTGTACTATGTTTTTAAGAAACAGACATTTTGTACGATTAATTAAAGTCAATATTACAATTATGTTAGATATCCCGAAATACAGCACTAATTTAATATTTTTGAAACATTTTCCCGCACAAATTAAAACTTCAAAAGATTGATATACTGCAAAATTATTTATGAAGGTACACTGTAAAAAGCAGATAACATATAAAATATCTAAGCGGCATATTCGTGTATGCGTAAAATAATGCTGCTCTAACCTGAATATTATTAAAAATGTAGATGTAACATAACATAAAACATAACGTCAAACCTGACTTGGGAAAGGCACATGAGACAGGTGGTGGGGTTAAACTAGTATAGTAGGCACCAAACCCTTTCCAAAAAGAGGTAAAAGGAAGAAATCAAAGAAAACAAAAGTTTAGTAATCGACGAAATATAAAATCTGACAGAAAGTCATGCAATCCGACTAGAGAGTATACCTGAATTTTAATACTTAACAAAATTACATGCAAAAAGAATACGCGTCTTAAATGAATGCTCGCAGTTACTGAAAACAAGCTCAGGGTGAGATTCCTGACGATAAAACATGAAGCCTCTAAACACGAGAAGTCATCAAACACAGTATGTACGTGTTGTCAATAAAAGTGAAGAACTACAAGATGAATGCAATGCCAAAGGAGTAAGGGCAATAAGGGCCATTTTTGGCCCAATTTTTTCTGATTTTTCAACTGTTATCAATTTCATAAATTGAACGATTTTC